>RJWT010007739.1:0-27233 GCA_004365215.1 Cuniculus paca | reverse complement strand
TATTCTTACGATTATCATTTTCTAACAAGTCTAGTTAAACAGTTACTTTATAAAGTCAGAAGAGAATAAATGTCATTTTTTTTTTAAATCATTTTGAGTGTTAAGTTTTGTCAAACATTTTTTCTATTTCAACCGATATGGCCATATGATTTTTTTCTTCTTTTGTCTTTAAATATATTAACAAATTTTCAAACATTGATCTGGTCTTGTGTACCTGGAATAAACTCCATTTAATCACAACATAATTCATTATGTTTTACTAAAATCTATTTGTAATATGTTTTTATAGATTCACAATTATGTTCATGAGGGTTTTTGGTATTACTCTGTAATTTTCTGTTTTTACACTTTGGTTTTCATAATGAAGTAATGCTATTAACCAAAAAAATGAATTTGGAAGTATTCTCTCTTCTTCAATTTTTGGAAAGGATTTTTTTTCTCAAGAATTGGTGTTAACTCTTCTTTAAACATTTAGTATGTTTACAATGAAAGTACTAAGGTCTAAATGTTTGGGGTAGGGATTTTTAAAGTTAAAAATTCAATAGTAATTATGGGGTTATTCAAATTATTTCAATTTTTTAAGTTTTTTAAGGAAGTGGTCATTTAACCTAAATTGTCAAATTTATGTATGTAAAATTATTTGTAGCATTTCCTTATTATCTTTTTGATGTCTTCTCAGTCTATAGTGAGATTACTTGCTTGATTCCCTGACACTGGCAACTTGCATATTCAATCATTTTTATTCATTAATCCTACCTGAATTTTTTTCTATCTTATATACATTTTCAAAGAATCCATTTTTTCTTTTGTTCTTGAGGGAGAAGCTTGAGTTATTGATTTTAAACTTCCTCCTTATTATGGATGGATTTAGGGTTATACATTTTCTTCCCATTGAATATAAAGCGACAGATAAACTACTGGAAAAGGATGAATTACTGCTTTAGCTGTAACCCAAGCATGTTGGAAATTTTATGTTTATTTTCACTGAGTTTAGTATAGTATTTATTTCTCTTGTGCATTCCTCTTTGACCTATGTGTTACTTAGAAGTATGATGTTTCTGTTCAAGTACTTAGTGATCTTTCTGTCATCCTTGACATAGACTTAAGGTTTATGTCCACACATAATTCATATTGAAATTGTAATTATCAATGTAATAGTATCCTCACCTGGAACTTTTGGGAAGTAATTGGATCATGGAGGTGGATCCCTTGTGAGTGAACTTATTCCCTTTATAAGCGAAGGAAGAGAGACTTGACTGTCTCTGACTCTAATGTATAAAGATGCAGAAAGGAAAAAAAAAAAAAGCAAGAAGAAAGCCCTTACCAGAATACTCACTTAACCAGACATTTATCTCAGAATTCTAGCTTGCAGAACTGTGAGAAGTATCTTTTAAGTTATCTAGTGTATGAGATTTTTTTTTTATGCTAGCCTGAGCTGATAAAAGGCACTCTCTTATTATTTTATCTCTAGTTTGATTCTATTGTGGTCAGATAACATATGCTATGTGACATGAATTCGTGACATTTTGCTTTGTTATTTGAGGCATACACATTTATGATTGTTATGTCAGATAGCTATGGTGAAATGGCAGATGATCCCTTTATCATTACATGATGTTCCTCCCTGGTAATTTGTACTCAGACCTACTGCATCTAATACTAATATCCTACTTCTGATTTTGTCTTATTTGCATAATGTATGTTTTTCTATGTATGTTCAACCTGCCTGTATTACCATATGTGAAATGACTTTCTTGTACAGAGTATACAATTTGGTCACACTTTAAAAATAATTCACTCTGCTAATTTGTTTTAATTTGTGCCTGAGATTATTTAACTTAATGTGACTATATATATGTTAGGGTTTATGCCTGTTTGTTATTTATGTTCTGTATTCTGGTCTCCATTTTCCATTATGCTGGTTTTTTTCCCCCTGATTTTCTATGAACATTTGTTAGAATTTCATTTTGACTTATCTACATGAATTCTGCATTCATCTCTTCATGTACTTTTTAGCGATCGCTCTAGGTGTTCTTAATTGCTCCAGGCTACAGATGCCATAGTTTTTCCAATTCAAGTGATGTGCAGTAACTTGACTTTATTTTATTTTTCCTTCTCCCATGGAATATAATTTTGTTCATTATTCCTCTAAATACATTTAGGACTATATCAGAGGGGGATGTCATCTTTTTGTTTAACCATTAAAAGTAGAAAAATCAAGAAGAGAAGGAAGGTGCAAGAAGAGAAGGAAGCTTTGTTGTATTCTTTTTTCCTTCCTAATATTTCAAGATCCCTCCCATGGTCCCCTCCCTTTTCATTTTCTTACTGTTTAGAGAATGTTCTATTCCCATTTCAGATCAAGTCTTCTGGTCACAAGTACTTAGGAACCTCTGTCTGAGAATGTGTTGATTTCTCCTTCATTCCTAAAATATATTTTCACTGGACATGGAGTTCATTTTTAATTCAGTATTTTAAAAATATTCTACTTTTTTCCAGTCTCTCATTGTGAGAATTCCCATTTTCATTAAATTGGCTTCTCCTGAGAGTTGCTATTGTCATTAAATTGTGGGGTTTTTTTTCTTTTCTGTAGATAAGATGTAATTTTTTTCAAGATTTTTTTCTTGAAAAACTAAAGAACTTTGACTATGATGTTTTGATGTGAATTTCTTTGTTTATTCTACATGGAGTTTGGTTTGTTTTGAGTATGTAGGTGTTTTAAAATTGAGAAGTTTTCAGTCATTATTTGAGTACCACTCTTTGCTCTACTTTTGGGACTCCAAAGACACAAATGTCAAATTTTTTTTTTAACAACACACAGGCCATTGAATAAGTTTTAATTTTTCTTGGTCTATTTTCTATCCAATGCTCAGTGTGGGTAATTTTGATAATTCTATCTTTAATTTACTGATTATTTTCTTTGTCTTCTTTCTGACACTGAGCCTATCCAGACTTTTTATTTAATTTACTATATTTTTCAGTTCTAAAATTCCCATTTTGTTTACCTTTATTCTTTTCACTTTGCTGCTGAGTCTTTTATTTCTTCATTTGTTTCAAAAATGCTATTACTTGGCAGAGCATTTTTAAATAATGACTTTTAATATCTTAGATAAATTTAGTACTTATCATTTTGATGTTAGAGCCTATTATTTGTATTTTCCTTGTTTTTGGCACTCTGCTAGTTCTTGGTGTGACAAGTGATTTTTGATGGAAACATTTTCAACTTGATGCTATTATTTTAATTTTGGATTTTATGTTTTTCTTCAATTTTTAAATTTGTCTTAGTACATGTTTGCAGTACACAATGATTTCATTCTTCCTGGGGAGTTGGTGTATGTATATTACACATCTTAATTCATTTTTCATCCTGTTCTACTTCCCTTCTTCTCCCTTCCCTCTATCTCTTAGCCCCCTCCCTTTGCAAAAAAAAAAAAAAGAAATCACTCTATTTCCTATTATTCTTATTATCTTTTTTTTGCTATTTATTTATATTTTGGGTTTCTTATATAAAACAAACTAAGTGATATTAGGTTTCTGCATCTAATTCATTTCACTTATTATGGTCTTGGGATCCATCCATTTTCCTACAAATGACTCATTTATTCTTTATGGATGGGTAGTACTGCATTGTATATAAATACCACATTTTCTTTATCTTCTCATCTCTTGATGGACATAAAGGTCACTTCCACAATATAGTTGTTATGCATTGCCGTGCATGTATCACTGTAATATGATGTCTTTAACTCTTTGAGAAAGTGAACAGCTGGGTTATAGAAGACTACCTGGATCAAATGGAATTTCTAGTTTTAGTTTTTCGATGAATCACCATAATGATTTTCAAAGTGGTTGTACTATTTTATATGCCTACCAGCAATGTAGAATGTTTATTTTTCCCTGCAGCCTTGCCAGCATTTGTTACTGTTTGAGTTATTGATGATAGCATTCTTTCTGGAATAAGAATTTCAGGATTGTTTTAATTTGCATCACTCTAATGGTCTGAGACATTGAGCGTTTTTCATGTATTTATTGGCCATTTGTACTTCTGAGAAGTGTCTGTTCATTTTAGTTGCCTGTTTTGTGATCAGGTCTTTTGTTTGGGGGGGGTCTACTTTTTTTGAATTCTTTATATATCCCAGATAGTTCTCTGTCCAAGGTATATCTGGCAAATTTTTTCCCTATTCTGTTGTTTCTTCTCTCTGTTGGTTGTTTCCTTACAGAAGTTTTTTAATTTGATGTGATCCAATTTGTTGATTCTTGTTGTTATTTCCTATGCAATTGGGGTTCTGCTCAGAATATCCTTGTGTTTGCCTATGTCTTCAAGAGTTTTACCTGTTTTATCTTCCAGCAGATTAAGTGTTTCTGTTTTAATATTTAGATCTTTGATGCATTTTGATTTCAGTTTGTACATGGTGAGAGATATGAGTCTAGATTCAATCTTCTGCAGATGGATAAGCAGTTTACCCAGCCATTACTTGTTAAATAGGCTATCTTTCCTCTACTGTATGTTTCTGGCCTTTTTGTCAAAGATTAGAAAGTTGAATGTTTCTAGAGTTGCTTCTGCATTCTTTATTTTGTTCCACTTGTCCCTATGTCTGTTTTTGTGGTACCATGCTCTTTTTATCACTGCAGCTTTGTAATATACCTTGAAATTCTGGGTAATGATGCCTCCTGCTTTGCTCTTTTTACCCACTGTTGCTTTTGCTATTCTGTGTCCCTTCTGGTTCCGTACAAATTTTAAGATTTTTTTTTTCTCTAGAGAAATGCTGTTGGTATTTTATTGGGATTGCATTAAATCCATATAACAGTTTTTGTAATATGACCATTTTGACAATATTGATCCTGCCTTTCTGGAAACAGGAGATAGTTTTCCTTTTTCTCATGTCTTCTTCAATTTAGCTTTGGGTTTTATTTCATCCTTCTATTTTACTTGGATCCCTCTAACATCATCAGAGTAAAGTAGTCTTGTTTCTTATTAAGAGAAAAAAGCCCAGTGGGTCCACCTGGCCTCAGTGACACCTAAGAAGGAAGGCTCCTTGGTGCTCCTGGTTGGGGGTGGAATCTGACTTCTCAAAAAACTTTAATACCTCCCAAGTGGGAGTGGGAGATATGCCTAGTTACTGTCCACTTGGCCTCCACTAATACCAGATGGACGGGAGGTAGCCTTGTTACTGCTGGTTGGTGGTGAGCATTCTTTCAAATTAGTCTTGTTCTGGCACTGCTACAGCGGGGAAAGGGAAGGTGTCTCATTTCTGTGGGTTAGGGGTAAAAGTCCAGGCTCTTCATATGGTCTCCACTGATGAGTGGGCCAGGGTGTGGGGATGCTCATTCCCTCTTGATGGAAAGTAAAGTTCTGACTCTCCACTTGATTTTTGCTGGCATGGATGAGATGAAGTCTATATTTATATTTTCTTGGGTGGTTCAGCTGTGGTAGTGCAGTTATTGTCTCACAATTTTCTGTTTTGCTAAGCTGTCTTTTCCTAGCACATTAGCTAGAGAAAGCGTGCCTTTTTATTTTTATGTTTTAATTTTTTTTTTGCATGTGCTTATTGGCATTTCTGAGCTACTGTTTACTTCAGTGCCAAACCTAGGGCATATAAAACAAAAGAGAACTCAGGAAATTGAAACGTTATCTTTTTTTAGGTCCCAATGCCCCTAGCTGGCCTACCTTTTCTCCACTTTCTACAGTCTTATGTTTGTTTTATACATAACATTCAGGGCTTTTAGTTGTGTTTCGCAGGAGGAATAGAGAAAAGATGTCTGCTCCCCCGCAGGCTGTATTTGTACAGCCCTAAAGCTAAGAATGACTTTTACATTTTGTTTTTAAAAATGGAAGAATATGAGACAAAAAAGAAAAAAAAAGATCACATGTGACTTGGAAAGCCTAAAATATTTACTATATAGTCCTTTATACGAAAAAGCTGCTGACCCATGGCTCAGCCCTGGGAAAGCATCCAGTTTATTCTAAGTACACCTGGAGGGCTTTGGAGGGTTGTCAGCAGAGGAATGAAGTGATTTGATTTGCTACTTTGAAGAGATTATGGAAGTTAGTGGATTCAATTATCTCTAAGCATTTTCTTATAGCTCACAAAAGGAGCCTTGGGAAGCAAGTTCCATGAGACTGGGGATATATACAAGAAAGAGGGGGTCTTGTCTAACAAAGACCCCATGCCATGAACAGCTGCTCCTTTCCCTGAGGCTACAGTAAGTAGCCTACAGTAAGTAGGTGAGAGAGCTGGGGCTCTTACTCCTGTCAGCTGGGATGTAGAGCCTCCCAGTCCCCACCCTACTCCATTTCAGGGGAGGACTCCCTGGCAGACTCTAGGACAATTCCTGAGTCTTAGGGCTTGCAGTTCTGGGAGAAGGAGAGGATGCCTGGAGGATTCCCAGCTGTTCCAATGCAGGCTTACTCCACACCACTCCCTCAGCCTCCTCCTCTATCCCTGTACCTACACTTGCTGCTTCTCAGCCCAATTTTTCATCATCACCAAGCCATTTGTTTCTGTTTGTAATTATGCATTTTAATGTTCATTAATTATGGAATGCAAATTGCTGTGAGTGCAAAATTTGTAATGAGCTGTTCCACCACCCCACCCCCAGGTCTAGAAGGTGGGCCAGCTGTTCTGAGCAGAAGAAAAAACAACCAACTTACAAATTAGAATAACTCCTCCTTGGAGGTAGGGAGTGCTGAGTGAATTGCAAGATCAATAAGGCTGGGGAATTTCCTCATGGTGCCATTGGAGGATCCCTGCCCTTCCTAGGTCCTGGGGGACCTCAGTATGGTATCTTTGTTCTTTCTCATAACATTCGGCCTCTTAAGCACAGTGTAGTATTGAACAGAGCTCAAGCTTAGATGGACTACATTACCTTGAGTTTGTCACCTGGCTACATGAAGCATCGGTTTCTTTATCGGAAGACAAGATAATGAGGAAACCATCCTCACTGTGGCTGTCACTGGCAAATGAGATCCTGAAGATAATAAGCCAGGTCCCAGCAGGCTCTCAAGAAATGCCTGGGGAGGGCTTTCAGAGCACTGAATTGCAGTTTTGCCTGGCCTTGTTCTCTGACTGGCTGAGTGGCTTTAAGGCAGCAACCATGGACTCTGAATCTGTTTTTCCACTATAAAATGAATAAATGGCCAGTAGGAAGATGGAAAATCAGTTCAGAGCTTGATTTTTGTCAAAGCAACTATGACCTATGGAAAACGTTCTAAAATATTTGAGAGGAAAATAAAAATTTTCCTAGGAATTAACTAAATGTGTCTTAAGATTTCATAAGGATGCCTGTAGCCCCATGTAATGATGGGTGAAGATTTTTTTCTACTCCAAGTGCTCAACAACTATTTGATTTCTCCCGTCTCTTCACGAAAGCAAACGTAAAAACAGTGCTACCTCCTTGTCATAGTCCTCCTCCTAATAGCATACCTCCTAACATTGTGAGAAAGGTTCAATGAAGTATGATAATAACAAGCCTAAAACACACCTAAAAGGTGGAGCGCATTGTCAGTCACATGGGATATGCACAAAGTCCAGGCATAGTCTTAACAGTTACCCTTTCTTCACTGAGACTCAATTTCCACACCGACTCACTGGGAAGGGTAACCCATTCCTCACTAGGCTTGTGAGAGGACCAAAGGAGATCAGGCAATCAGTGCCCAGCACACGCCTGACATATGCAGGTGCTCACAAAATGTTCCTCCTGTGGTTACCTTGTTATTTTTCCAAATAGGAAACACATTCAGGGAAAATACAAGAGGACCACATAGATGGAACATGCAGGCAGCACATTTGCCACAGGCAGTGTTATTCTTCTCAGCAATAGGTATGCTCCTGATTACATTGTGGAAGAGGAAGACAAAGCTCAGACTGAGGGACTTGCCTGAGGTCACCCAACAAGGGAGAGGTACACAAGACCACCACTGATGACCCCTTGATAACACACCCGTGCTGTTCTCTTAATCTGCAGGTCACCGGCCTTTCTATGATGCACAAGGGATTCAGAATGGTGACGGCTACACAGGGATCCTTAGAGCCCTCTTGGAAGGGCTTGTGTGGTCTTGAGGGAATAGAGACAAATGGAGACATTGTTTCTAACAGTCTGGGGTGTGCAGACCCTGGGAAGGAGAGGGAGAGAAAGCAGCAAGGAGGGCAATGGAATGGATATTTATCGAGTACCTACCAGGTGCTTGATATCTTCCCATATGCTAGCTCTTTGAATTCCCACAGAACTCAAAGCACCTTTAACTTGTGCCCATTTTACAGGCAGGGTTACTGAAGATCACATAAGCTAAACCAGGTTTGCCGAATTCTTCAGCATGAACCACGCTTTGATGAGAGGCTGCGCGGGCCTGGCTCTCTTCATCTCAGGAGCCTTGGTATACTGCCTGGGATGTGACAGGATGGAGAAGGCCCTGCCAGCCCCCAGTTCCCCACCTTTCTCCCGGCTTAGCCTCAATCTGTCAACAAGTCCAGCTCACCCAGCTATTAATGCTGACATTGATTTGGACAACCAGGCCAGTCAAGAGCCCATAATTACTGGGAGTTTTAATCAACTCATGCCAATTCAGCTGCTGCTCAATTTGTGCAGGGTTTTGGTGCTGACAAGCAGGGAAGGGGCAGGCATGCAATGAGGATTAAGGGATCAATAGTCCCAGGTAATGTAGCACAGCAGCTGCAGACTCCAGTAGGGGGCCTTGGACCTCAGTGTGGAGAACACAAAATCAGCTGGGCTCTGGGGAGAGCTCCCAGGCACAGAGCCCACGCCACCATTCTGCCATTTGGATTGCAAACCCTTAGACACTGGCAAACAGTGCCTACTCCCCACAGCGTCCAACCTCTCTATCTCTGTCCATCATCAGAACTCGGCCTGGCCTGCCCATCCCCACAGAGAATCCTATGACCTGGGCCCATGGCATACACTTATAATCTTAGTACTCTGGAAGACTGAGGCAGCAGGATAGCAAATTTGAGTCCAGCATGGGCAACTTATTGATTTAGTGAGACCTTGTTTCAAAATACAAAATATAAAGGTCTAAGAATGGGCAAAAGTGCTGGCTTCAATCCTAGTTCCATGCCATCAAAAAAAAAATCTAATTTGTGCAGTTATATCTGTAGTGCTCCTCTTCTGGATCTCCTCTTGACTTCCAAAAACAAAATATTGAGGAGATAGAAAAAAAATCTAATCCAGATGCTGACACCTGCTAGCTGTGTGACTTTGGGCAAGTCACTGCACCTTTCTGATCTGACATTCTTCATTTTTAAATGGGTTAGATAAATCACTTCCTTCTACCCATCATAGAAGGACCATCACAGACAAGAAACGTTTGAGTAGAAGTTTCTCCTCTTCCCACCCTCTTTGGGATGTGATGGGTAGAACATATGTTCTACCACTCAGTACATCCCCAGCACCTTCCTTCCTTTTCTAGTCAGAAAGAATCATTCTACTTTCTCTTCCCAGCCAATGGGATGATTTCTGGTTCATAGCCTGCCTTTCTGTGAGTCCTCGGCTGTTGGAGGAGGCTGTCATAAGTACAGCTTCTTGTTTTTTGCCCAGGGGCATGTGCAAGTCAAGTATAACCTTTGTGGTTGGGAGAACTGGGCTTGAATCCCTGGTGTTGTCACTTGAAAGCCATAAGAAACTAGCCAGTCGCTTCATTAACATGTTGAGTCTTGACTTTCTTAGTATAAAATGAGCCCAATCATACCTACTCAGAATTGCTATGGAAAAAAATAAAAGTAAGACATTTAATGTCCTCAGTATAGTGTCTGGGTTATGACAAAATCCCAATTGCTATAAAAGTTGTTATTAAAATTATTATCACTCTTAATATTGGATGCTTGGTAAATATTTTTGGAATGTAATAAAATGTCTGGCTGCATTGCTTCGTTTTGGCTTGAGTTCCACTGAAATACCAACAGGCCATTCTCCCCACATGGCAACCATCTGTGTGACATTCAACACACCCTTCCTAGAGACACAAGAAAGGAAATTCAAATGTTTTCACGACTTAATATGGGCCAGGCACTACACTAGCTGTTACCCTTACACTCCTTTGGCAAACAATAAAGCTCATATCACGAGCTTGCTATTTAGTAGTTCGATGTTTGAAGAAAAGGAAACTGAGGCTTTGAGGTCACAGCACCTTTCTCTTGTTGCTCAACTTTCAGTGGGCAGAGCCCAGGTGCAAACATTATACCTCTGGCCCTCATAAAGCATCTGCACTAGCTGGAAGGAATGGGTAAATACCAAGAGGAAGATAAGTCATGTTCAGGATGACTTATGATCAGGGATTGTGCCAAATAACAATAATGAACCAAAAAATGGACGAAAAACTTGAATAGACATTTTTTGAAAGATATGCAAATGGCCAAGAGGTAAATGAAAAGATGATCAATATCATCAATCACTAGGACAATGTTAACCAAAACTATAATATAATACCATCTCTCAGCCATTAGGATAATTCTTATCAATCAATAAATAAAGAATAATAACCATATGTTGGTGAGGATTTGGAGAAACTGGAACTTTTGTGCACTATTGGTAGAACTGTAAAAGAGTTAGACTGCTATTGAAAACAATTTGGAGATTTCTCAAAAACTTAAATGAAATAAGCACATGATCCAGCAATCCCACTTCCAGATATAAATCCTAAATAAGTGAAAACTACCTGTATAACTTTGTTCATAGAAGCAATTATTCACAATAGTTAAAGAGTAGAAACAGCCCTGTCGTCTATGGATGGATCAACAGATAAACACGCAGTACATACATATGATGGAATTTTATTAAATCTTCAAGAGTAAGGAAATTCTCATACATATTACATTATTATTGAAATATGAAGACATTATCTTAAGTGAAATAAGCTAGTAAAAAAACCCAAATAATGTATGAATCTATCACAGGAGATGTCTAGAGCAGTCAAAAATCACAGAGACAAAAAACAAATAATGGGATTGCCAGAAAATAGGCAAAGGGAGAATGGAGAGTTGTTTATGGATATAAAACTTCATTCTAAAAGATGGAAAGGATGCGTGATCATAATTAAAATATCAAACATTTTTTAAGGTAGAAGACATGATGGCTTCTGATCTTAAGGAGAATCTAGATCAACTACAGGACAAGCTAAATCCACAAAAAGGGTTAAATTCTGGTTTAAAATGGCTTATGATTTAGAATAGTGCTGGGATGAATATCAGTATGTTGCATGAACACACACTATTCATGGCTCATTTTCTAAACATGCAATCGCCTACCCTTCCCTTTAGTGAGCTCCCAGCACATTAAGAGGCACAGGTTATCATTCTTGCTTTGGGATGAGAGAGGTTTCAGTTGATCTCTAAAGGCTTTCCCAGCTTGGCTATTCCCTGGTACTCTGCAAGAGGCTGGCAGGAATTCCAAGGGACTCAGGTGTTAGGTTCTGGAAAGAGGCGGTGCCTGAACTAGGAAACTAGGTACGGGTTGCCCAAGTCAAACTGGTTTGAAAACTTGCCCACAGTTCACCCCTTGAATGGGTGGTCAACCTTCTGGAAACAGTCCCACACCCTCTGCATCCCTATCTGGAGCTCCCTTAGGCTCTACACTGAGTGGGTGTTTAGCTCAGCAAACGCCTTATTCAGAGCCTGCTGTCCTCCACAGCTTGCCCCCAGCCCTCAAGAAGCACCTAATTTGATAGGTGCTGAGGGAATAAGCAAGCATGTCCTTACAGTTCTTGAGGGTTTTACATGGTAGAAATAAGAGCCAAGATCTGCAGGAGGGGAATCCAGGGAGCGCTTCCCCAGGAAAATCTGCCAAGAGTCTTGAAAAATGTCTATTCAATAACTGTCTGGTGATGATAATAAATAGCCTTTGTATAACTCATTAATAATAATAATAGCTAACACTTAATAGTGCTTACCGTGTGCCAGGCACTGTTTTAAATGTGCTTTGAATATTAACTCATAATGTGAGCAACAGTCTAATGTTATAGATACTACTGTCCTACTTGTTGTTCAGAGAAAGAAACAGGCACAGGCACAAATAGCTTTGGAGAACTCATTCCAAGGCCAAAAAGCAAGTAAGGGGCAAACCTAAGGCACTGAGCTTCCCTATACTGTCTTTCATAATTGTGTTAGCATTTCTAAAGTGCTTCCTTGTCCATTATATTCTTCCTGTGTCAAGTGGTTGCAGGACACAAACCCAGATGCTATTGGGAAGAAGAGAATCATAAGGTACGGAGATGCATGTGAAGGGCTATCCCAGGGCTTCGTAGTCAATAGCATGGTTTAGAGTTGAGGCTCAACTCACATCTGTGTCGCTCCAAAGCTGGGCCTGCTGGGTGAGACTTAATGAGAGAGCCCTCTCTGTTGTCAAGATGGGCACCTTCCATGTTGCTCTACCAGATTGAGGTACTCTGTAGTTTCACTGTGCTAGAAGTAAAATGGGCTTCATATTCTGTACATGCCAGTCACACTGCTGCTAGGCTATATTATTTTACCTAATCTTCTCAACCACGCAAAAGGATGTACTATTATTTTCAACAATCAGAAAACTGGATGGGATAGGGAAGATGACTTACTTCAAGTTCACACTTACATGTTTTTGGATTTCTTTTAGTTTTTTGAAGCCTCATGCCCCCCCTTTTTTCTGTGAGTGCCACAGAGCAAAGGGGAGTTTGGACAAGGAAGGCATGCTACAGAGCTGTGTGCAAGGGGTCACCTGGGGAAGACAGCTTATTGTGATGTTACCCAAGCACATGCTATGAGCCAACTCCCAATCTAAGCTCTGATTGTGCCCACTTCATTTCTTCCTCACAGCAGCCCTGAGAGACAAATACCATGACAATGTCCACTTCACAGATGGAATCAAGCAATGTGAGGTTCATTAATAATCTTTAAGTCACATAGCCAGTAAGTGGTAGAGACAGGAAGTGACTTCTTTAAACCTTCTTTAACCCTGCAACTAGACTTGCTGACACAGTGACCATGGATGAGAGTGTTACAGCAGAAAAAATCAAACTCATTTGTTCCTACTATCCTCTCTTACACTGCAGTCAACCCAGAACAATCCTATGATCTCTGGTCATCAAACAGTGTGTGAAGGTTTCTCTTTTTTCTTTTTTCTATTGTACATTTTCTTTATTTTAGAGAGAAGAAAGAAAAAAACCAAAAAATCAAGATGCAAACAAATCTCAAATACAGCAACAAAAGCAAAGTGAGAGCAACAACAACAAAACAACAACAGCTATAAAGGTTTTTAAAACAAGCTGATAGTAGTTTAAAAATGGTTGTTGTACTGCAGATTGTTATCTTCAAAATAGTTGCCCAGATTACCAGAAACAGGAATAAAACAATACAGTAAAATGAAACAAAACATTGGATTTCAAAAACAAGGCAGAAGGAAATCCTCACAGTTGCCAGTGTCCATTGCCATCCTCCAAACAGATGCCCAGACCACCAGCTCCAGGCCTGCAGTGTCGATCAAACAACTTAAGGCTCAAGCTATTCCTTCTATCTCAGTTGCTGTCTTACCCTGAGTCCTCCGAATGGGGGTGCTGCTCTTCTGGTGTTCCAGCCCATGCACCAGCTGGCTCACTGGAGGGCGTGCTTTGTCCTCTTGCTGAGTATTTCCCCCCGCCCCGATTCCCATCTAGTTTAGAGTCCAGCTTCAGGAGGAAGCCCAGCCTATCATACTCTGAGCCTAGAGTTTGTCCAGTGGAGTCAAAGGAATGAACCACTGAATTGGAGTCTTCCCATTGGCGTGAGTGCAGCTTCCACGCAGAATACTACAAAAATCCCAGTACCAGAAAGAGGCAGAGGGCTAGCAGCAGACTGCGCACAAATACCAAGAGGCCCATCTTCACATGACTTAACAACGGACTACATGATGGCTGCTGAGAGGCAGGCCGAGGAGAGGCAACGCCCGCCCACACGTGAGGTGGGAAGGCGCAGGCCACCGCACAGACGGCGGCCACAACTGTGGGAAACCCCGGCAGGCGCCGGCGAAGCCCTGGGCTGTATGGGCGACACCATAGTGGGGCTGTGGAGGTTTCTCTTTACCAGCAAGCAATAATCTGTTGGATCCTTCGGTGGAGACCAGCAGGCTGTCCTGTTTTCATTCCGTTGGGATAGCGTCAGATCCCACAGGTGGAGGGTTCAGTTCAACAAAACGGCCACCTAATTCAGATTCAATTGCAAGCTCCAGGTTGTTCCACCATTGCTTATGGCCAACTGGCTACAAATGAAGGATCCTTTGACCCAATCCTTGGGCTTGACTGTTATGCTAGTGTGGCTTACTGCCTGTTATAAAGGATATACTGATGAACACCAGATGGAAGAGATGCATGGAGCAGAGCCTGTGGTAAGGGACAGGGCACATTTTAGGGTACTACTCTCCAGAAATATGTTCAGATATCCAGAAACTCCCTGAGTCCACTCCTCCTGGGGGTTTATGGAAATTTCATCTCAGGAGCATAACTGATTAACTCACTGGCCCCTGGACATCAACTTAGCCTTCAGTCTTCTTTATCTAGATGTTAGGAGATGAAATTAAAGTCTGAATCCTCTTATTCTTCCTTGGTATTTCCTGACCAGTCACAATCCTAAAGCCACATAGGGGCAGCCAACCACCAGCTAACTCATGAATACACACAGAAACACTTTGGAAATACAGAATTTTACAAGCTGTATTCGAAAAAAACAAGGGAAAAGACTAAATACATACTATAACATCACAGATATGTCCTAGTATTCTATTTTTTATTCCGAGGGACTAAGACACAATGAGGTTTAAAGCATCTTGTCTACCTACCACTATAGAACTAGTTGAAATTGTTCAATATTCAAGAAGATTTGAAACCTGACAGCTGGCCTCCAAAGAACTCCCTCTTTCTTTCAGTGTGCCTAGCAGTGAGGTGCTTTTTTAGGGGTCAGTCCAGGCCTTCATTAGGGCTAGAAACATGGACCTTTCCAAGCCTGCTGGGTTTTGCCAGCAGGTTTCTCTTCCCTATCCTTTGTAACTAAAAACTCAATTTGCAGCTCGTGGCTGTGTCCTCATGCCACACCTTCTTATTGATCGCCCGGACGCTGAGTGAGAAATGATTTTATAAGATAGCTGGCTTTGAAAAGCGTAGAGCAGCAGCCATTGAACATATGCTTCTGTGGGTATATATTTATTCAGCTTATGTTGAGTGTAATTTTGGATGGTTTGCATATTTTACTTTATTTTTTTTTGTCACAGAGAGCAATTTAAAAGAAAAGTAGGAAAAAATTCTGTCCCTAAATGGATTCAGATGCCATATATGTTGGACCCTCAGGGATTTGGAAAGAATATGGTTCCCCAAGTCCAGCGTTCCAGGAATGGAAGTGGGTGGAAGAAAATGCACAGGCGCTAAGAATCAAGCATAAATTCTGATGCTCATGGCAAGGCACTTACCACCAAGGCCTCAGGCAGGCCTCTGAAGTCTTTCTTGCAGGATCTCACCAACAGCCAGTCTGGTTTTCTCATCTAGGCACTATTTTCTGAGTACTGAATACTGGTAGGATCCTGGGAATGTTATCCCACTCACCCATCTTAGCAAGCCCATGCTTCAGTGCTATTGTACACACAAATCCACTGACACTTCCTTGCCTGACACCATCAGCTGGCACAGCAGGAATCTGGATGCTGAGAGCTGGCTCCAGAGTCAGCAGAAAGTCTCTGTCAATCTCCTCTAGCAGTTACTGGGGTCCTGGTCCCAGTGCTGCCAGTTCTTACCTAAGCAGGCATGGGCAGGTCACTGCCTTCCTGAGCTGGCCTCTACGCTCAAAATGGGGGTAGCAAGAACACTTTTCTGGAGGGTGCTGAAGATTCAGAGGTACGAAGTTGCACTTAAGTCCCTTGAGACATTCATTCTCTTTCTCTGCCTTATTGCATGCCTAAAAGGTTCTCCCCTGACTCAGAATGAACTCAAGATGTAGTGTTTTAAAATAAGCTTAAAAAAACTTGGAAGGTTTTGGAGCTTGCAGCAGCTGAAGGGAAAAAATATGTTTGTATCCAAACCACAGTCTACACCAAAGGGAGCTCACCTGAGGGGGAAACATTCACCCCAATGTGCAGAAAGGAGGATGCATGTGGGGTGCCAGGTGATGGGACCAAATGCATCACTTTCTGGCCATGCAAATGCTTGTGAGCTGTTTGGTGGCCAGGGCACAGGTCATCTCTTAAGGGTTCAGCAGAGATCTGACACATAGTAAGTGCACAGTAATGGGTTCTGAAATTCAAATGAATCTATAACTGACATAAACAATTTTCACTTCAACTAAAGACAAAGATCAGTTTTATATGATGGAGAATCTACTACCAACAGTCATAATTAAAATGAAAGTATTTCTCTATTCATTCTTCTGCGTGTAGAAGGAACGCAATAAGAAAAGGATATGAGTAGCATAAAAGTCAGTGTTAGGGCTATTTCTACAAGGAAAGAGGTTAATGTGAGAAATGGAGACACAGTGGACAATTCAGGGAGGGTTTGGAATGCAAGGAATATTCTCATTCTTGACTAGAGTGATGGTTTGATGGGTATTAGTTAATTAGTATTGATTAAACGGTAAATAATGTTTTACGTGACTTTCTATACATATCCCATTTCACAATAGCATTTGTAAATATGCATCATCTAGGAAATCTATAAGAAAATACCAAAATATTGATAGTAGTTATCAGAGGTTGGATGACTGGGTGTGACTGGTTTTCTCTATATGCTAAAAATTGTTGCACATGCCTATTGTAATTTCATAATTTTAAAAAGATAATGTTACATTAGTTGAAATGGGTTGTTTCTAAAACAAGTAAATAATGAAAACACAAATATTGCTTCCATCTCTTTTGCCTAGAATTGTATCGCATGGAGACTTCTGTCATCTCCTTGAGGTTCACTGTACCTGAAGAACTGCTCTCCAGTGGGAGCTGAGACAATGTATCACACTGGCTCATCTTCAGTGTCTGAATATATACAGACCCGAGTACAACTTTGATGTATGGACTCCGGGTAGGAAGGAAGAGAGAATCAAAGGCAACTCTGAAATTGTAGAATGGGTAAGCAAAGCCATATTGGGGAAAATGGTCATTTTATTGCCTAGGTTTACACCATGCTGGTGGTAATGAAATTCTAAAATTATCCTTTCATTTAAATGACAATGAAGCTAATTTCTGAAAGCCAAGCAAAAAGCCATGTTTCCTACCTCATCAAACTCCTTGATTCATAAATGGAACTGACAATGAAAAGAGAAGCAATGGAACTGGTTTTAACTCATGTCTGGCTGAGCACACAGGATCCTGCCAAAAATACCGAAAAGTGCATGAGTGATTCCCAGTTTGGAGACAAGATAAGAAAGGGTCAGAGTCATTCCACTCCAATTCACACAGTAATCTGCTCCATATCACACAGCTTCTCAGTCATAAGGATAGGATGTAAACCTTACTCTGTATCATGGCTAAGTCTACTCTCATCAGTGGTCCACAGTTACGATTAGCTAGCCCAACTCCCTAGGCACACATAGTTTTCTGCCCAGTGAGAATGAAGGCTAGCAAATGTTTGATGAAATCCTTTTATCGGTTGCTACCTCAAGGTGAATAGATTTAAAAACATCTGGGCTGGTTGGTAAAGGATTTTTAAGCCAAGAGTCATGGAAAAACTGGAAAATATGGGGAAAAGAATAGCTTTAATTACTCATACAATTAATAATCAGGATGACAATGATGCTATTTCTCACCCACTTATCCCCAAAACCCTTGATAAAAGAACAATGATAAAGATAAAAAAAGATATTATCCTAGGAATATGGGGCTAGACTGAAATTTAAAATTCCCAAGTTCTATTCAACCATAGTTTCTGTGCTCTTTGGCCTTAATTGTATGTGTGTGTGTGTGTGTGTGTGTGTGTGTGTGTGTGTGTGTGCATACGCCTGCCTATCCCTCTATCTAGCTATTATCATGCTGATAATAGAACCCAGGTACTCACACACACCAGGCACAGACTCTATCACTGAGTTATGCCCCTGCTACTCATCTTTATTTTGACACAGGGGGAATAATTATAATGGTTGAATTCTAGCTAGAAGTCAGTTGTCTTTCAAAATATTGCCCTTTGAAAAGCATGTATAAAGTTATACAGCTCTGATATGGAAAACTGTCCCAAATAAACAAAACTGAAAGCTTTTTATGAATACATGTTTTAACTCTCACACACAAATGCTTATTTGTACTTGCATATGCGTAGGGGAAAATGTACATGAATTTATACATAGACCGACCACAGCACAATCATCTCCGAGGTAAGTGTGTAATAGAGAGAAGGGACCTTGGGTTTTTTTTTTTCTTTATACATCTCAGGAGTGTCTGAATTTGTTTCATTTTATACTAAGCATGTGAAAAGCGGGAGAAAAAAACACTAAAAGAAAATTGAAGACCAGATGGAGAATACAACTTACAAATAAAAAAATTCTGTTATTATAATTAAGATGAACACAGTTCTTTCATTTCAGAGTTAAAGATAGATGTCCACAGACCAGGATTCAGAGCAAAGCTGGTTTCACAAGTGCTCGGTACAGTCATGAAGGACCGTGGATTCCTGGCTTGTGACCTCTTCTGACCTCAGAGACAGTGCCCACTGCTTCATTGACTCCTCTCTGCCCCCTCCCTGCTTTTGGACTCTCTCCCACAAGCAGTTTGCACACTTCGCTAGGCTCCACTCCTCAAGCACCACTTTTATTTTTCATCACTCCTCTGCATAAGGACCCTTTCAGGCAAACACCCTCGCCTGCCCTTGAACTGCAAAATGAAGGCAAAACATCAGCCTGCAACAGAAAATGGTGGGAAACCACAGGCAGCACGGCTCTTGGGTTTGTTGCTGTTGTTATTGTGGCTACTAATTCATCCCACTCCTTCCCCTCAATCATGGAACACTAGAAAATTGTCCTTACAAACTTCTTGGCATCTAATCTAAAGAAATAAAGCGCAGAAGAAGACTTCTGCCCAAAGATGCTCAGAGACAGACAACATATAATAAAACAGGAAGCAATCAAAATGTCCGAGAAGACAAAGCAATAGAGAGCATCTTCCACCCACAGAATATTTGGCAACCATTACAAATGGTGTTTACAAAGAATTTATCCTGGTTAAGGATTCAGCTAGTATTGAGCCTCTTGGCCTAAATTCTCCGCTCTGGAGCTTAGGAACCATAAGGACCTAAACAACACCAGTTTTCTACCTGTAAGAGAAGTAATAATTAGACTCACCTCAGACGCTTGGAATATACCAAGTACTTACACAATTTTATTTGTCATCATCTCTACCACCACCATTGTAGGAGATAGCAAATAATAATAATAATAGTGACTAGGTTTCCTGCCTATTTAAGTCCACACACTAGTTGTTCTGCATGCATTATCTGTTACTCCTAATAGTGAATGTGTCAGGAAAATATTATTATCATTATTTGTTTTTGAGACAAGGTTTCACTATGCAGTTCAGGCTGGCCTTGAACTCATTTTGTAGCCCAGGTGGCCTCGAACTCACAGCAATCCTCCTGCCTCAGCCTCCTGAGTACTAGAATTACAGGCATGTGCTATTATCACTATTTTACTCACAGGACACAAAGAGGTCTTAAATAAGGTTTCCTTAGGTCACATGACTAGTCAGTGAGAGAGCTTGATTTTGTCTAGGTTCCTCTAAAACCAGAAACTATAGTCTTAAGACAATATTCTGACCACTAACTAGACTACTAACTTTAGTCTTAAGACACTATCCTGAAGGTAGGGATTGCCAGTGGGGGTATACAAATTCTTCCATCCAGATACCTTTCCAAAGTATAAAAGATGTATAAGGCAGGTACATGAAATGCACAGTTAAAATGTCAGTGGTGTGTCTGAAGATCCCTACAATATCTACTGTACATTTTGGGTCTTATTTATTCTTTTTTTTAAACTAGGGAGACAATCCAATATTTATATATGTGAGTCTGATTTATTTCATCTATGAGTATGGCTTCTAGTTGCATCTATTTACTTATAAAAGCCTCAAGTCTATCCTTCTTTATAGCTGAATAATACTCCATCGTATAAAAATATCACATCTTTTTTATCCATTCTGTAGTTGACGGGCATTTGGGTTGTTTCCAAGATCTAGCTATTACAAATTATGCAGCTATAAACATGGATGCACATATATCACTGTGGTATGATGTTTTCAATTCTTATGGCATAGCAAAAAAAAAATAGTAATAATAAAAAAACCAAAGATGCCTACAAAAGGGAGGTGAAAAACATGCTTCTCTCTGGATACTTGTTTTCCCACCTGCCAATGAATTCATTCTCACCTTTTCCCTTGCACTGTCATCCCCTGCTGTTAAGTCTTTCCAATGTTAGAACCACTACCCTCTGAGAACCTCTAACTTGAAATCATGAATTTTGGAAGCTAAAACTTAGCAATGCATTGACCACTCCCTTGGCTCTTTCCTCCCTCCACGTCTTTCTTCCAGGATTCAAAGGGTAAAACACATCACTTTGGAAGGGTGAGGGCTGCTCACTGACTTTAACAGATAATGACTTCCGCACAATAAAACCAACTTACCAGAAATACCATCAGACCCAGAAAGACCGGATCCCAAAGGAATAAAATGAGGGGAAAAAATAGAGAAGTCTTCAAATGTCACAGGAAGAATAAAATATTTAATGTCATAAAAGGGTGCACAGGTTGCATGAGAATGTCACGCATTATAATCTTGGAAATCTTTTGCTGCCCTACCCTTTCCCTACCAGGTTCTAAGGAAAGAGGGTTGTGCTAGAAATTTACAAGGAAAGATGCAAACACATAGCTCCTGATGGAGAAGAAACTCCCTCACTTTCAGCCCCCAAAGTTGGAGTCTTGTGTGCAAACACTGACTCAATGACAGTTCCAGTTTTGTCCTGTGCAGACTGTCCCAGTCCCCTTTCCCAATTCCATTCTCTCTCCATTTCCTCCAGGTCCCTTGGGCGCCAAGGAGGAAAAATGAATGCAGGACATGGAAGGTGAAAAGGGTGCTCCCTGGTGCTGGGGACATTTGCTTTATCCCTGGAGAACTATTTTCAGCCTCTGGTAGTTGCCATCTGTCACATTATGAGAATGGACTTTAGAGTTTGATAAACTTGGGTTTAAATCTCTGTTCTGCCTTTACCTGGATGGACAAATTTCTCATGCTTTCTGTGTCTATTCCTCATGGTTAACATGATAATAGTGCTTGCCCTATAACATTGTCTGTGTACTGTTACATCAGAAGGCACTCTGATGAGGATACCATAGAGATGACCCACCAGTTAAATAATTTCTCAACCTTAAGAGCCTGAAATAGTCATCATAAAGATGCCTGCTCCTGACTTCACATCTTTTTCACAATTGTTAAAAAGAAACATATGACACACATCATTCCTCCTATTTTGCATATTGTCAAAACCTGTTCATAGTCCTCTAAATCCTAATATTTTGATACAATTTCCTTAGCTCTGAAATGAAAAGCTGGAATAACCGAATTCATCTTAATTATAATATTATAATTTTCATATTTATAAGGTATTGCCCCATCTGGTCTTCAGTTTTCTTTTACTTTCTAGTTTTTTTAAATTTATTTTTACTTTTAAGAGAATAAAACAAAACAAAACAAAACAGAACAGAGTTAAACACAACAAAGCATATCAGAACAGAACACTGCAAGCAATACAGATCTCCAAAACAATGACAGGAAATCAACAATGATTACCCTAGTGTCTCTTGTTTTCTTTGAAATGGTTGTTCATACATTCACACACAATAAACTCAAACAAAACAAGATAATATAAAACCAGATAAAGCAAAAGAGTGAAAGCATTACAGGCCTTCCAATCAGGCAATAAGAAATCAACAATGGCTTCCTTAATGTCCTTTTTTTTTCTTCAAAAAAGCTGTTTATATCTTCTCACATATTGCAATCAAATAGTAGAAAACAGATTTAAACCAATCAAATCAAAGAATAAAAGCATTATTGGACTTCAGAACCTGAAGATAAGAAATCAGCTATGGCTACCATAATGTCTCATTTTCTTCAATGTAGCTGTTCATATCTTGATTCTTAATAAAATCTGCTCGTGTAAACTCTTTAGGAGTAGTTCTAAGCATGTATAAGACTATACTTGTACATCTATCCTTTCTGTGCTAGAGGCAATAGCAGAACAAGCATAACAGAAACAAAAAATAATAAAGACAGACAACTAACAATAATAAAGAGCCCCAAACAATAACAATATAGGCTTTCTAAACTAGGTGATGGGAACATACCAAAGGCTGTTATTTCATATAGTTGTCTTCAAGAGTTGCTCAGATTACCAGGTATAGGCATACAGAATTGGTCCAGTCCTATGAATGTGAGTGGTTTTGTTCTAAGAACTAATAAAATTAATAGTACAATCATCTTATCAATCTTAAGGATATATATCTTTTCTTTTCCCTTCTTTCTTTCCTCCTTTTTCCTGAGTTGTTTTTTCTTTTAGCAGTTTCTTACCCTTTTCCCATATTTATTGGGAATTTTGTATCTTATTGTCTTTCTATTTCTTTCACTAGGAAGATGATGTGGTGTTTACACATGTGAGTTTGATTTATTTCACTTATGAGTTTCGTCTCAAGTCACATCCATTTACATATAAAAGCCTCAATGTGATCCTTCTTTATAGCTGAGTAGTACTCCATTGTATAAAAAGTACCACATTTTTTATCCATTCCTTAATTGATGGGCATTTGGGTTGTTTCCAAGATTTGGCTATTACAAATTGTGCTTCTGTAAACATGGGTGCACATATATCACTGTTGTATGATGATTTCACTTCTTCTGGGAATATGCCCAGAAGTAGAATAGCTAGGTAAATGGGACTTCCAATCCTAGCTTTTTGAGGAACCTCCAGACTGATTTCCACAATGGCTGCACCAGTCTACAGTCCTACCAACAGTAGAGAAGAGTTACTGTTTCCCTACAGCCTCTCCAGCATTTGTTGTTGTTGGTTTTCTTGATCCTGGCCATTCTTTCTGGAGTTAGATGGAATCTCAGGGTTATTTTAATTTGCATCTCTTTAATGACCAATGATGCTGAACATTTTTTCATGTATTTATTTGCCATTTCTATTTCTTCAGCTGAGCAGTGTGTTTTCATCTCAGATGCCCATTTTTGGATTGGATCTTTGAATTTCGAGGGCCTGATTTTTTTTAATTCTTTATATGTTCTAGATAGAAGACCTTTGAAGGACAGTTGACTAAGATTTTTTCCCAATTTGTGGGTTTTCTTTTCACTCTGTTGGAGATTTCTTTTGACATGCAAAAACTTTTTAATAAGACAAGATCCCAGTTGTTGATTCTGGGAAGTGTTTCCCGTGCAGTTTGACTTTTGTTCATGAATTCTCCACCTACTCCTATGTCTTCAAGATTTCTACCTACTTTGTTTTCCAGCAGATTTAGTGTTTCTGTTTTAATATTTAGATCTTTGATCCATTTTGACTTCAGTTTAGTGCACGGTGATAGGCTTGGGTCTAGCTTTAGTTTTTGTCATATGGAAAGTCAGTTTTTCCAGTATCACTTATTAAAGAGCTTATATTTCTTCCAGTGAATATGTTTGGCCCCTTTGTCAAAGATAAGGTGGCTGAATGTGTTTGTAGTTGGGGTTGTATCTTCTAATCTATTCCATTGATCCTCAGGTCTGTTTTAATTCTAGTACCATGCTGATTTTATTACACTAGCTTTGTAGTATAATTTCAAGTCTGGGAGTGTGATGCCTCCTGCTCTACCCTTATTGCCCAAAATTGCCTTTGCTGTTGTTGGTCTCTTCTAGTTCCAGATGAATTTTAGGAATGATTTCTCTAGATCTGTGAGGTATGCTAATGGTATTTTGATGGGAATTGCATTAAATCTGTATAACAATTTTGGGAGAATGGCCATTTTCATAATGTGTGTTCTTCCTATCCATGAGCATGGAATGTCTTTCCATTTTCTGAGATCCTCTTCGATTTCTTTTTTTCTGAGTACTTTAATTTTCATTGAATAGATCTTTTACTTCCTTTGTTAGGTAGATTCCTAATATTTAATTTTTTTGGATTCCATTGTAAAGGCTGTGGTTTTTCTTATTTCTCTCTCAGTGAGTTTGTTGTTTGTGTACAGAAATGGTATTGATTTTTGTGTATTGACTTTGTATCCAGCTACATTACTGAATTCAGTTATGATGTCTAGAAGTCTATCAGTGGAGTTTTGGGGGTCTTTTATGTAAAGTATCATGTCATCCGCAAATAGCGATAATTTTACTTCTTCCTTTCCTATCCTTATTCCTTTTATTTCTGTCTCTTGTCTAATTGCTCTGGCTAATGTTTCCAGAACTATATTGAATAGGAGTGATGATAATGGACATCCTCATCTTGTTCCTGATTTTATAGTGAAAGCCTTCAGTTTCTGACCATATAATGTGATGCTGGCTGTTGGTTTGTCATAGATGGCTTTTATCAGATTGAGGTAAAGGCCATCTATTCTGATTTTCTGAAGGTTTCTTATCATAAATGAGTGTTGGACTTTATCAAAAGCTTTTTCTGTATCTATTGAAATGATCATGTGATTCTTATCTTTTGCTCTATTGATATGGTGTATTACATTTATTGATTTGCATATGTTGAACCATCCTTGCATTCCTGGGATGAATATCACTTGGCCATGGTGTATAATCTTCTTGATGATTTGGTGCATTCTGTTTGCCAGTATTTTATTGAGGATTTTTGCATCGATGTTCATTAAGGAGATTGGCCTGTAGTTCTCTTTCTTGGTTGGGTCTTTCTCTGGCTTTGGTATTAGGGTAATACTTGCTTCCAGGAATGAGTTAGGGAGACATGCTTCCCTTTTGATTTCATTGAAGAGTTTGAGGAGTGTTGGCATTAAGTCTTCCTTGAATTTCTTGTAGAATTCAGCTGTGAATCCATCAGGACCTGGATTTTTCTTGGTTGGTAAGGTTCTAATTACATTTTCAATTTCATTAACTCAAATTAGGTTATTCAGTAGTTTTATATCTTCTTGATCCAGCATTGGCAATTCATATGTTTCTAGAAATCTGTCCATTTCTTCTGTGTTATTAAACTTATGAGAGTAAAGAGTTTTGAACTAGATATTGATGATCTGTATTTCCACAGGGTCTGTACTGATTTCACCCTTTTCATTCCTTATTGCTTGGATTTGAGGTTTTTTTTTTTCTTTTTTAATAATATTGGCTAGGGGCTTATCAATTTTATTTATTCTTTCAAAGGACCAACTCTTTGGTTCATTGATTCTTTGTATTTTTTTTAGTCTTAATTGCATTAATTTCTGCTCTGATCTTTATAATTTCCTCCATTCTTTTGGCTTTGGGTTAGACTTGCTCTTCTTTGTCTAGATGTTTGAGGTGTAGCATCAGATTGTTTATTTGTGTTCACTTCATTTTTCTGATGTGAGAATTCACTGCAATAAATTTCCCTCTGAGTTAATCTCCTGTTGTTATGTTTTGAAAACCTGCATAGCTTGCAGTGTTCTGCTTTGAAATGCTATATTATGTTTGACTCCATTCTGTTTTCTTTTGCTTTTTTCAATCTGTTTTATTTTGTTTTGTCCTATTTTCTTTAAAATAAAAAAAAATTTCCCTCTGAGAACTGTTTTCATTGCATCGCACAGATTCCAGTAACTTGTATTTGTATTTTCATTGGCTTGTAGATATTGTTTAATTTCTTCTTTAATTTCCTTTGTGGCCCACTGATTGCTCAGGAGTGTATTATTTAATTTCCATATGTTTACAGAGTTTTTGCAGTTTCTCTTGTCATTAATTTCCAGTTTGGCACTGTGATCACATAGTATGCATGGATAATTTCGATTACTTTGCATTTACTTAAGCATGCTCTATGGGCTATTATATGGTCTATTCTAGAGAATGTCCCATGTGAAGCTGAGAAAAATGTATATTCTGATTTTGTTGGGTGGAAAACTCTGTACATGTCTACCAGGTCCATTTGTTCACAGGTTTGATTCAGTTCTGTTATTTCTTTGCTGATTTTCTGCCTAGTTGATCTGTCTCTTTGTGTCAAGGGTGTGTTAAGATCTCCCATTATAATTGTGTTATTGCTTATTTGATTTTTCATTTTTATTAATATTTGTTTTATATCATTGGGTGCTCCCATATTTGGTGCATATATATTTAAGATTGTTATTTCTTCTTCTTGGAGTTTTCCCCAAACCAGTATGTAATGCCCTTCTTTATCTCTTTTGACCATTATTTGCTTGAAGTTCACATTGTCTGTGAACAGAATAACTACCCCTGCTTTTTTGGGGGTTCCTGTTGCATAGAGTATTGTTTTCCATCCTTTGACTTTCAGTCTATGAATTTCCTTTTAGTTTAGATGGGTTTCTTATAGACAGCATATGGTTGGATGTTGTTTCTTGATCCATTCTGCCAGTCTGTTCCTTTTGATTGGTGAATTGAGGCCATTTACATTAATGGTTATAATTGATATATACTGACTTATTTTTGCTATGTTATCTCTGCAGTGGTTTCTTTACCTTTTCTCTCAATTTAATTCTTTGCCCTGGTTGGTGTTTTTTTTCTGTTGATCTTCTTGAAGTTGTAGCTCTTTTCATGTCTATCTAGAGTATCTTTCAGTATTCTTTGCAGGATTGGTTTGGTGGTCATGTTCTTCAGTTGCTCTTTGTCATGGAAGTATCTTATTCCTCCATCACTTTTGAAGGATAGTTTTGCAGGGTACATCAGTCTGGGATGCAAGTTGTTTTCCTTTAGGACTTGAAATACTTCACTCCATGCTCTTCTTGACTTCGTTGTTTGTGTTGAGAAGTCTGCTGTAATTCTGATGGGCTTTGCTTTATAGATGATTTACTTCTTTACTCTCACAGCTTTTAATATTCTGTTCTTATGCTGAATTTCTGGGATGCTGATTATTATATGTCTGGGTGTTTATTTTGGTTATGGCTAACTGGAATTCTATATGCTTCACTTATCTGTATGTCAGTTTCCTTTCCCATGATTGGGAAATTTTTGGCTATTACTTCTCTGAGTAGTGTTTTTATATCATTTGTGTTTTCTCCTTCTTTTTCATTTACACCTATCAATCTTATATTGTTTTTCTTTGCATCATTTTGCAACTGTTGAATTGTTATTTCCTGATTCTTTGTTATTTTTAAAAGATGTTTCCTTTCTTGCTCACTAGCTG
>RJWT010007738.1:0-27222 GCA_004365215.1 Cuniculus paca | reverse complement strand
GACTGGAGCTTACTGTACTCGGTCCTTCTACAGCTCTTCCAGGTTTCAAGGCACCGCCACTACCAGGCTTTAATCCCAGAATCCATACGAGATGCTGAAAATTTAAAACACTGAGATTAAAATCAGTTGTAACCTTCAGTAACCAGAACTAAAATCAGCAAGTTTCTCATAACTAACATTAAAATCAGTAATTAACACTTTATTATTTTTTATTTTATTGAAAAAAGGTAAAACAGAATTTCATAACAAAATGATAGGAGAATAACAGTAGTTAATATATTGCATATGTCATCCTCAAAGCACTTACTCAGAGTACAACATCTGGGCATAAAAAAATTCTCTAATAGATGTTAGCATGAATCTTCCTTTTCAATGAACTAAGAGACACTAACGGTATAGCTACCTTGCATTTTTCTCCCTTTTCCCTTCCTTCTTTTCCCTTTTCCCCCTTCCTAGTTCCTTTTTCCCTTTAAGCAATTAATTCCCATTTCACCATATCTATTGTGCATTCTAGACCTTACTTACTATTTCAATTTCGCACACCAGAGGAACAATATGATGTTTACACAAGTCTGATTTATTTCACTTATAAGTATGGTCTCAAGTTGCATCCACTCACCTATAAAAGTTTCAAGTTTATCTTTCTTTATGGTTCAGTAGAATCCCATTGCATAAAACTACCTCATTCTTCAGTTGATAGGCATTTGTATTGTTTCCAAGATTTAGCTATTACAAATTGTGCTGCTATAAACACGGGAGCACATATACTATTGTGGTAAGATGTTTTAAATTCTTTGGGGAAAATACCCAGAAGGGGAATCCTTAGGTTGAATGGGGACCTTTAATCCTAGCTTTTTGAGGAATCTCCATACTGATTTCCACAGTGGTTGCACCACTCTGCACTCCCACCAACAGTGGAGAAGGATTCCTTTTCCCCCACAACCCGTCCAATATTTGTATTGGTTGATTTCTTGATGATAGTTATTCTTTCTGGAGTGAACTGGAATCTCATTGCTTTAATTTGCATCTCTCAAATAACCAATGATATTGAACATTTTTTCATATATTTATTTGCCATTTCTTCATGTGAGAAGTATTTCTTCATGTGAGAAGTATATATTCATCTCAGATGCCCATTTTTGGATTGGGTCTTTGAATCTGTGGGGGGGGGTCTGATTTTTCTTTAATTCTTTATATGTTCTAGACAGAAGTCTTTTGTCTGGGGCACAATTGGCTAAAATTTTTTCCCACTCTGTGGGTTGTCTTTTCACTCTGTTGGTGACTTCTTTTCATGTGCAAAAGCTTTTTAGTAAGATGGGATCCCGGTTGTTGATGCTTTGAAGTATTTTCTATGGTGTTTGGGTTCTGTTCATAAACTCTCTGTCTACATCTATGTCTTCAAGATTTCTACCTTCTTTCTCTTACAGGGGATTTGTTTCTGTTTTAATATTTAGATCTTTGATCCACTTTGACTTTAGTTTAGTGCAAGGTGATAGGCATGTGAGTAACTAACATTTATATAAAATAATTATACCAAGCACAGTCAGCAGGATTTGGACCATTATGTGAAGCACTCTGTCACTTCCTATGATATGAGTCATGTCTTTTATTCCTTTCCAACTTCTTTTTTAATGCTGTCTGCTTCCTGCACCAGCCTAAAGCACCCATGGCATTTGTTAGTTAACTGCTAGTGATTAAGAATAACAACACTGACCTGTAACCCAGATACCGCAACATACCTGAAGAGTTGCCAAGACAAGCTGCCATGATGTTCCAAGGACAGCTCCATGGCAGTGGGCCAAGTTGAGTAGAGTCCTCATACACTGGATATTCTTGGAAGTTAGCTATATTAAAAAAGGATATATTGCAAGAACTGTTACACATTTTTAAAAAATAAAATCTTATAAAGCCGTATGAGTACATTCAAAGATTTAAGTAAAAAATTATTAAGAAAATAGGTTAGAGTTTTTTTCCAAAAGTTCATTTGATTAAAAGTTGTGTTATCATTATTGGCCACAATTATACCAACTATACAACTAAAGAGCTTCTGAAAATACCTTCTAGGTAAAAGAAGTAAGTGTAATGATAGATTTTGGTAAATACAAAAAAAGTATCCAAAAGATTTTCCTAATCGTTAACTAGTTCTCAGAAAAAGGACAAATATGTTACCATTACTGTCCCTTGAGGCTGGACTGCTAGAGGTTGACCCACTGCCACAACTTGTTGGTGAGATTCACTTGATGAACTGATCATCATAACACTTTGGCCCTGAATAGAATATGCTAGAATACAAAGGAAAGCCTGAATAAGTAACATATAGATTTCATACTGCATTCAAAGTAATGTTTAAAAATACTAATTTGATTAAGTTCAACCATAACACTTAAACATCATTAATATTATCTATATTTAATCACTTTGAAAGCTCGCAAGGTACAAAATCCAAGACAAGTTAAGCAAATATTAAGGAAAATGGCTTTTTACATAAATTGCAAAACTTGTAAGACTGGTAGTTTTCTTTGTATACAAAACAATTAGGACACAAAGCATTTTAATTTTGTTTTGTTTTGTTTGTTTTTTGAGACAGGGTCTTGCTATGTAGTTCAGGCTGGCCTTGAACTCACTGTGTAGCCCAGACTGGGCTCAAACTCACGGTGATCCTCCTGCCTCAGCTTCCCAGTGCTGGGATTACAGGCGTGCACCACCACGTCCGGCTTGCATTAAATATTTTAAACATTATATTTCTGGTATACTTTTCAAATTAGAGATCAATACAATTTCAGTTTTAAAACTGAGTTATCACATTAAAATGTATTTATATCACATATAATAAACCTGGGTATTTGTCAAAGTGTTTAACAAGGAAACAAATTTTTGAATGTCAGTTTAATCTAAGTGACTGCAAGAATTACTATTCTACTAGTTCCATTAAAAAACCAAAAAGCGAAACCCCACCATTTCAACAGTACATTATTGTTTACAAAGGACTTCCAGATTTATCTGTACAATTATTATTTATGATTGGTATTATTATATTCTCGCTCCACCGCCATTGTTGTAAAGGGACCAAAGAACCTGACGCTCACAGGCATTAACTTCCTCAGCCACATAATCACTGAATGGAACAGAAGCCTCAACTCAGAATTCCCATCATAATTTCTTGATTCTGTCACCCCACAGGATGGAGAAACTTTGCATAACCTTAAGTCTTACATTTATTAGAAAGTGAAGCTGCAGTGGTGGTATTCAATACAGTAAGAGCATAATGTGGAGGCAAGGAACCTTTACATATTGCAGTTATAAAGGCATCTCTTGAAGTTACAAGGCCCAGTCTTCCACAAAGAGCAGCCATAGTCAGTTCAGCTTTTAAAATATTCTCAGTGGCAGCCTCATCTGTGCTGAAAAGATAAGGTATTTTACTTAATCTGATTAACTTATTTTAAATTATACTGTAAAACATGATGTGGGATTAAGTATTCAATTAAGTTTTAAGAAAATTTACTAAAAATATTGTTAAAATCAATATATTTCAGAAGGAATTTTAACAGTTAGTATCTGAAAATTTTAACTAGGTAAATGCAGTATACAATACATATATATACACAGATTACTGATGAAAGAACTTAAAGGTTTAACTTAAAATATCAAGAATTTCTAGCTAGACATGGTGGCACATGCCTGTAATCCCAATACTTGGGAGGCGAGGCAAGAGGATCACCTTGAGTTTGAGGCCAGCCTGGACTACATAGCAAGATGCTGTCTCACCCTTACCCTCAAATGTATGCATCTCAAGAATTTTAAAACTAGTGAAGTCTGCAATCCTGAAGCAAAATATTAAAGAAATTGAATATAATCATCACTGCAAAAGAAGTAATAAGTCTTGTAATGAAAAACTGGTAATGTGAAAACTGTATTTTCCATTAAAACACTACAATTCTGGTGGAAGGGCAGGGCAAGGAGATGATGAAGGAGGGGGGTGACAGAAAAAGAATGTTTTTAAGAAATGATACTGAGATGGGAACATTAATTACCCTGATTTTATGCTGTATACATGTACTGTAATATTACACTACATTCCGTAAGTATATACAACTAAAGAATAAGAATAATATTCTATTCATTCAAAACACTAATATTAGAAAATAGATTCTTCGTAAAACTTAAGTAATTTTTTGAACGGTAGTTTTAACTGCCACAGTGTAATATAAACTTACAAAGACTTAATACCTGGCATCAAGAAGGAGTGAGAGTGCAGCAAGAAGACCACACCAGCAAGCATTCACCATTTCTTCCCAAACAGCTCTACTAACTTAAAGGAAAAAAGGTATCACATTTTATGGCAATTACAAATGGTGCAGCACTCACCAATATATCAAATTCTAAAATCTCCCTGGTCATCTGACAATATCATAAATATTCTATCAACAGCTCAACTATGTATTAAGCCTTTAATATTTAAAATATACCAAATAATTAAGAACTTAGAAGCCATAATTTCAAACTTGAAGAAGTATTAAGTATTAAAGTTTTAAAATAGATATTATAAGATCTTTCTATATATGCGTTAACTATAGTTAAAAAAAATCCATATCAGCTCGTTCAACTGGCCAGTCTTTAAGTCTGTGTGACCAGTGAAGACGGGCTGCAATGTAACATGTTGACTATGACTTAGGCAAGATACTTGCTACATACACTAGAAATCAAGCAAGTAAGTACACCGAGCAAAACGTGATCAAACACTTTACTACTGATGATGGAAATTACAAATATGTAAAGTTAAAAATAAGCCTATGGTATTAAACTGGAACAAGAGAAATTGGGACAATGTTAACATGGCATTTAACACTGTGTGTGTATTTCCTATACAAGGCAGCACACCTATTGTCCGTGTATTTTAATACTACTCTCCAGGGTTCCTTGGAAAATTGACTGATATCCAGGCTAGACAAGCAACGTACAAGATTAGTTTGGAACATCTTCTATTAAATAATAAGGAAGTGCTCAGAGGCTGTCAAAAGGACAAAGGACATCGAAAGGATACTCAGTCCAGCTTCAAAAAGATCAATCTGACTATCAAATCAAATAATGCTAGTCACAAATTATAATCCCTTAGAAAAAAATCCAGGAAGGTACTAATATAAATGAATGATAATAATAAACAGGGAGGGGCATTGTTATGGTAGATGGCTGATGTATTCTGTTATAAAAAGTTAATAATAAACTTTATACTGAAGAAACTCGCTAACATATTAACCAAATGATAAAAGTGAACAACTCCAGTAAGGAGACAAGTTGATACCATATTCTTCTTAATGTGTTTTTATATTAAATACAGCACAGGACCATTTCTAAGCAAATCCTGTTAAAAATGAATAAGTAACTCCAAATATGAAGAAACATAAAACAAACTCAACTTGTTAGGCCTGCACTCTTCAAAAATGATCCTGGACCTAAAGCTCAGTAGTTAAGCAATTGGCAAAATATGAAAATGGTGTAGAATTAGGTGATTAATACTGGATGGGTCCCAATTTCTGATAGTGACTATACTGTAGTACTTAAGACACTGCCCTTAGTTTTAGAAAAACTAAGTATTAAATACGTATTAAGGGATAAGGGGCAGCATGTCGATATAAATACTCTCCAATAGTGAAAAAAAAAAAGCATAGTGACATGTATGTACATAGAATGGTAAGGTAAATATAATAAAATGTTAAGAATTGGAAAATAAGAGTGGATGATATATGGTAATCCTACTATTTTGCCAATTTTCTATAAATTCAAGCTATTTCAAAATAATAATTAAAAATACAGAATCAAAATATACCTATTTCCTTATCTGTTTGGTCTGATGTTGACTGTAAATCTTGCTGTTCTGATGATTGTGTTGGTGAAGAAGCTGCTTCAGTGGTAGAATGACATTCTGCTGTAACCTCTCCTAACTCTCCTTCAATCATACTCGTGATTCCACGGACCAGATCCAGCAGACAATGGAATGCCACGGACATGGCATAGCCTTCTGGTATAGTTGGAGGCTCAACTTTGTCCAACATCTCTAGGCTGAAATTATGAAAACATTAAAGTCCTGACAAGGAACAACAAGACATTACAAAGACTTTTCAACAATTTGTAGATTATAGAAATTAAGAATGACAGAATAAGAAAAATAAAGGGTTTCATCTGAGCTCTTCATGGTATTCTAAGTAACTTAGAAAAATTAAGGCCTGTGTCCTGACATAACTAATTATTTTAATACTTCACCCTCTTGCTTTTCCCCGTTTGCCAATATTTTCATTAATATCAGAAAAGTAAAGATATATACAAAACATAGTAAGACTTAAAAAATTATAAAGCTTTTCAAACTCTGAGTTAGGTGAGTTCTTTGTTGTTTGTTGTTTTTGTGTATTGAGGATTGAACTGAAAGACACAGAATGAGTTATACCACTGAGAAATATCTGCAGCACATTTTATTTATTTTTAAAATTTTGAGACAGTGTCTCACTAAATTGCCTAGGCTGGCCTAGAAACTACGATCCTTCTATCCTAGTTTCCTTGAATAGCTGGACTTACAGCCATGCACAACTGCACCCGACCGACATAGGTGATTTTAAAAGAAGGTGCTGTAAAATAAAATCAGTTCTATGAAGGGGAAGATGCTTTCACATTAAGGAAAAGCTTAATTGTGAAATATTCAGCTCATCTATCACCTCAGAAACATTTGTAGTGCAATGATAGAGCATCAGTGTGTCAAGATCAAATGACAGAACAGTTTCTAACTCATAGGAGAAAGCTTTCATGAGGAAGGACAATACATATCCTGTCTTAAATCAGAACAAATAAGAAATCATGCTCATAAGTCCCTTAACATTGTTTCTATCAATTCTATAGAGAAAGAATAATTCAACTGAGAAAGAACTAATGGTACTGGGACAATTGATTTTTCACATGTGAAAAAGAGATCCTAGACTTCTACCTCACACTATAAACAGAATTAACCCAAAAGGAATTAAAAAATCTCTAGGACATAAAATTATAAAACTCCGAGACAAAAATTGTCCTGGCCTCAGATCAGGAAATGGTTATTAGATATAAACACAAGCAACAAATAAAAATAAGATAAATGACTATGTTTCAAATGGCAATACCAAGAAAATGAAAAGACAACTCAAAGAATGGGAGAAAATTTCACTAGAATGGCTATAATAAAAAAGATAAATAACAAATATTGTTTAGGATGTGGAGAAATCTGAACCTTCACACATTGCTAACAGGAATATAAACTGTAACAGCTGCTTGGGCAAACTTTTTGACAGTTCCTCAAAAAGGTTAAACACAGAGTCATTACATGATCCACAAGTTCTACTCTGAGATTTATACCCACGAGATATGAAAACACATGTCTATGGAGAAGTATGCAGGCAAATGCTCACAGCAGCAATATTTATAAGAATCAAAAACTAAATATAATCTAAATATGTCAAATGATGAAGAGACTAAAAAATGTGGCATATCCATAAAGTATTATTCACCATAAAAAAGAATGAAGTACTAATATACTATAACATGAACTTTCAATATATTATGCTAAATAAAGGAAGCCTGACACAAAAAGAAATTTTATTATATTATTCCATTCCTAATAAAGATTCAGAATAGGCAAAATTAGTTGAGACAGAAAGTAAATTGCTAGAGGTTGGAAAAAAGAGCAATTGGGAAATGATTGCTAATGGGTACAGAGATTCCTTTTGGGGTAATGGAAATATCCTGGAACTAAATGGGAGGAATGCTTGCATAACTTTTAAAAGTACACTGAAACCATCAAATGTACATTGTAAAAGGGTAAATTTTATGTTATGTAAATTATCTCAGAAATAAAAGAGAAATTACTGAAGAATGTAATAAGAAAAGCTAATAAAATTTCCAACCTTAAATTCTAAAAATCTCTCAGTCATAATTAAGACTACACAAAGTACAGAATTAACAAAGAAACACAAAACACAGAATAAGCAATAAGGGCACCTAAATACAGCAATCATCTATTGGGCAAATATTCTCAGCCTGATTCTGTGTTTTGGAGGAGGATGTATTATATCATTTAAATGTTCACAAAAACCTTAAATGACAGATACAGCTATTGATCATCAGCTTTTAACTCAAGCCTGATTGACTCTAAAGTTTACCCATTTTAACCACTAATATGTGACAATTCTGAGTCTTTTACAATTTAGGTAATCATTAGAAATATATTTATATTATTGATCAAAAAAGCTAAGCTCAGATGGGGAGAAAAGTTCAGGAACTTATTCCTTGCAAGGCCAAGTAGCCTCGAAAAGTCACATAGTAAACTGGTACTAAGGATTTTGTTAGTCAAATTTCTGTTCTCAAAGAACATATATCTATTTACATTGCTAAATATGTGTTAAACTGAGTGACTAATGAAAACTCAAGAAGAAAAGACATGAAACTCCACTAAAGTTTTAATAAATTAAAAATTAAAATTTCTATGTGTATAGCCCTAAGAATATGATTATACACTTTTTTGGTTCTTTTTTCTTCAACTGGATTTTATTGGTACATTTTGGATATATATAATGATCATATTCATCAAAATTTGTACCTGTACATGACAGAACTTGATTCTTTTTATTCCCCATTCCCCTACCCGCCCTTCAACCCATCCTCCCCTCCCCATTCATAAAATCTTTGTTTCTAGTTTCTTCTTTTCTCACTTTTTTTACTTTTCCCTGATTAGCTAAATATTTAAAATAACTTGCTTCACATACAGGATCCAAAAAATCAGATATATTATTACTTCCATTTCACAGATGACAAAACTGAGATTTCAAAAAAAAAATTAATTTGCCAGAGGTAACTCAGTTAATACCAGATTATGTAAGTCCAAGAGGTCTGAAATCACGTCTTATACTCCAGAAAATCTATATAGGACTGCTGAATAGGTTTTTAGGTTTAAAAAAATTACACTTTGTTTTATAATGATGTTAGCAGTCTACAAATAGCATACAAAAAAATACAGTCTTAAAAAAATTCTCATAATATGACAGAAGAACATGAATTTTAGAGTATTAGAAGTGGTAGATCTAAAACTTAAAAATACAATGCAGACATAAGCACCTTAGGATTCAGTATTATCCCCAACAATATCATTCTTTATCAAATAATATGACTGCTACTTACTAGGTGGCTTTAGCACTGCCTTGAACTGTTATAGTCAGAATAGGTATCCAAGTTCCTCTATATTCAAATGCTGGTAGCAAAGTAACACCTCCACCAATCCCTACCACTCCTGAGTTAGCTGGTGCTGAGACGGGTCCACTTGAATTATTGTTTCCTATGAGATAAGAGGGAAAAAAGCAAAGATGCCAATTCACTACTTGATTACAAATTGTAAATATTCAAACACCTGATTAATCTTTGAAAATTTTTTTCTGTACCATGAGTCTATTACACATACAAATAAAATTTATTAATCCTAATTTGTTTACCAGATAATATATTCACCCCAAATACAATTTCCTTTTTGGTATAAAAACTACTAAAGTAGAATTATTAGAATTATGGCCAAATTTTTTATTATTCCTTTAGTTAGGCTTCTTTATCAAGACGGAAATAAATAAAAATACAGTCAATTCAAAGTGACAGAGAAAGACAGTAAAGAGAAGCAACAAATTATTTATACATTGATTCCCAAATTTAAACCCATGTTAATGTCTTTTTTTAAAGACAAACTTATAAACTTTCTAAGGTAATAACCATCAAGACTCTTTAAAGAAAGGAATCAAATTAAGTACCTTTTAAAAATAGCATCTAAAGTTTTGTCCTAATGTTGTTAGAGGAACTGAAAGTATATCAGAGAAGGAAATCCATTCCAGAACAGAAAATACAGTTGCCACAGTGCTATCACATTATTCTTTGAATGTAACTCTTTATAAATGTATCCAAATTTCTCTAGCTACATGATTTCTAGAAAACAGCCTCTCAGGATATATATCTTTACCAGCTTGGTTGGTTGTAGCAGGATTTCCAGTAGGAGGGACAAGAAACAAGGACTGGATAAAAGATCCCAGTGCATTTACGATATCACGAAAAACCTTGGTAGAATGCTGTTTCATATCATAAGACTGACAAAATGACCTGAAAAATATTTTAAAACACTTCTGGGGAAAACATTTGCATGTATTAAAAAGTTTTACTTTTTTTTTTAAAGCAAGTAATGTTGCTAAAATAGCTTCGATACTATATTCAAAGATTCTTCTTCATAGCTGAGTGGATTTATTAATTTAAGGACAAAGGTTCACAGTGAAGTCAAAGTGTAAAAAATTATTTCCGTTATTAAATTAACTCAAAAAATTTACATTCTGCTCCCCTCTGAGTTCTTTCGTACACCTCCACCACACCCCTTCACATGCATACAATATAATAATTTTCTTTATTGAAAAATCACATTTTGGGGGGAATAAATATCAAAACTCTTCGTACTAGTTTATTAATCGATGACTTTTCCTACCAGTTTCTTAACCCATCCAAGTTAGCAAAATACTGCTGAGGTTTTACCTTAACAGCTGAGGTTGCACACAGAGTCTGTGTATTGATTCTACTGCAACAGCTCGCAGCCACTGTGGTTTATCTGCATCCAGAAATTTCACCAGAAGTGACAGGAATATCTCACACTCAGTTACCTAAAAAGGATAAGATTTTTTTATATTTCTTTAAGTCAAAGAAAATAATAAATTGTATTCTTGCTACTTAGTGCCACAGGCAAACCAATAAAATCTTTTAGATTTGAAATAAATTCCTAAAAATGATTAGAGAAAATGGGAGTAGTTTTCCATAAGTAGCTCAATTACAAGGAAAAGTCAAGAGTAAAAATAATATTTCTAAATACATCCCTGAAAACACTTGCAATCTGTAACATGGTTAATTCTTTATCCTTATTTTTTTAGAAAGCACAGAATACCATCTTGTCCCCTCTTATTCCTGAAAATTGCCAGTTGGCATGTATCATGCACACTGCTAATAGGATATATACTCTACCCGTTCAGGAATAACACAACAGCTTTTCTATATTTTCTTTTATTGGTTAAGAAATAGAGGCAATAAGCTAATATCTGGGCACCCAGCCTAGGTAATTCAGAGGGCACAGAAGCACCTAGCTCAGATGACAGAAATGGGAAAGAATTAAATAGGTCTACCTCTACCTGAATGAATGCAACATTTTAATTTCTCCTATTCATTCTAGATAATCGTAACATGACAAACTTTTGAATATTAGTTATCCTTATCTCTGAGCTACTTGACAAAAACAAGCTGGTGAATCCTGGAGAGAGAACAAAGAATGTTTCCCAAAGTATGGCTGCTGGACCTCTTGGGGGTCCTTGAGACCATTCCCATAAAAATCAAAATTATTTTTAGTGTATGTGCTACGTAAGCAAACACAAAATTATTTTTATAATAATACTATGATATTACTTGTCATTTTCAAGCCAGTGACATATGATCTCATAGTACAAAAGCTATGGTGGATATAACAGTACCTTAGCAAGAAACAAAGCAATAAAACCAAACTGTGTTGGTACCATTTTATACTTCACTACTACCTACAATTAAAATACATAAATACATACTAGATAAATTTTATTTAATAACAACAGCAAAAGTAAAATAAAATATAAACTACTGATTTTATTAAACCTGACCCTATGAGCAAGTCTTCTAATACTCTCCGTATCTCCTGACTTTACATGGTGAATGGTATTTCTATATCCTAATTATTTTCACTTTTATTATGTTGCTTACATTTTTAAATGTTTTAATTATAAAAATACATAATATGAAATTCACTCTCGAAATGATATTTAAGTATGACAAAATGGGGAATATACATGGAGCACTTTTGCCACGTATCAAAAGTATGCTGGGGATCTGGAAAAAACACAGTTGTGTACTAAACTATTTGTCTTTTTTCTCCTATAGAACTTGTCTTTCCATGACTGATTAGTGGACACAAAAAGAAAAAGAAGAAATGTCTTCCTATAGTCTTATTCCAATTTACTAGAGTTAAGCCAACATTCTAGAAAGAGGAAGAGAAGCCTTTGTAAGATAACCTAGCCAATTCTTAAGAGAATAAATGGGGAAGTGGTATGTAGATGCTCTAGTGACAGCAATAAAAACTTTCTGAACATTTTGACTACCACATGGCCTGGCAACTATTTAACAGAACTACAGCAACTACATATGCTCATATACTTCTGTTTTTTTTTTTTTAAAGTACCAGGAATTGAACTTAGGACCTTGCACTTGCCAGGCAGATGCTTATGCCACTGAGTTATATCTCCAGCTTCTCTCTTTTTTAAAATCTCTCCATTCCTCCCAATTTTTCAGACATACAGATATTTCTATATCCCAATTATTTTCACTTTTACTATCTTGCCTACTTTTTAAATGTTTCAATTATAAAAATACACAATATGAAATTTACTTAATGACATTTAACTGCACAGTTCAATAGTGGGTTAACTATATTAACACTGTTATGCAATAAAATTCTAGAGATTTTTCATTCTGCAAAACTAAAACTCTATACCCATTAAACAGTAATTCCTCATTCTTTTCTGCCCTCAGCATTTGGCAATCACCATTAAATGTTCTGCATCTATGAATCTGAGAAAAATGTGTATTTTGCAAATGTTGGATGGACTACTCTGTATGTGTCTGTTAGGTTCAGCTGATTTATAGTGTCAAGCTCCTCTGTTTTCTTTTTAATCTTATTAGTCTTATGTGTACCCACCACTGCAAATAAGATATTAAAATCTCCCATGATTATGTACCATCTATTCTTGTTAATTTAAAATAAAGATATAAAATACTAATAAATTATATAATCGTGAATCTGGTTTATCATAAAATGAGAAAGAAACATAATGTACCATTTTCCCTGAGAAATATCATTTGAATGTTTAAGAGTAAGTATTATATTAAGAAAATTGTGATCAGGAATATCAGAACATATCACAAATTTTGCATAATAGATACAATATTGGAATAGAAGTAAAAAACAAAAAATTGACTTCTGATCCTTGATTTTACCATACCTTTTGCATCACTGCTGTAATCTGTTAGTACAGATGAAATAGTATAAATAAAAACAGAATAATCTAGATACCATAATTTTAATTATATGTCAAATGATATATAGACTTGACTAAAATGCTGAATTTCTAACCCAGAAATTCTCTGGTGCTTTTAGACAACAGCCTATCACGCTCAATGACATACATTATAAATACTATATAAACATAAGCAAGATTCAAGAAAGGAAAAATGTTATCTTTAAAGCACCTGATAGAATACTGGTAGGTATTCAAAAAAAATTCTGAATTGGGTCTAGGGATATAGCTCAGCCTGGCAAGTGAAAGGTCCTGAGTTCGATTCCCACAGCAATCCCTCCCAAAATTCTGAACTGAATTTTAAAAACTAATAAATAAAGCACTATCTAAAGAAACATTATATACTATTATATATACAAACATTTATGGAAATTAGCACTTACCAAAAGACTGTAAAACTGCTTAATCAGAACAGATACTACTCTCAGCAAACGCATGCAGATAGGAAAATACGGTTTTTCAACTGGTGCTGGGGAAGATGAAGTGCTGGATCCTTGTCTGAACTTTATATTTGGAGAAAAGAGCTTTATCACAAGAGGACACACCCTTTCTTTGAGGAGGAAGCTAAATTCCTGGTGCTATTTGTAAAGCAAGAAAAAGAATTTAGTTTGTACTTAATACTTTTAAAACACAGTCTAATAAACACAACTTGTTACTAACCAGCATAAATTTACTTAATTATAAGCTTATATATTTATATTTTATAGTATGTGAAATTCATAATACTCTTAATTATTTCACAAGTTGAGGAATTTTGTAGAGAATTCTTAAATCTCATATACATTGTCATTGTATATTAGTATATTATGCAGAAAGTCTTCCTTAACCTGTTAATTCTCTGTCTATATTAGCTAAGAGCAGTTTCATTCTATTGATAAGATAAAGCTTAGTCTGCACTTAATAATTAACTTTAAGTATATTTTATTTTGTTGTTTTAATCATCTAAATTTCATTGAAGCTAAAAACAAAGATCATAAAAATCACTCAATCTAATCCTTTAATCTTTTTTTTTTGGTGGGGGGGGGTACCAGGGATCAAACTCATGCGCTTGCCAGGCAGACACTTGTGCCACTGAGCTATATCCCCAGCCCTAATCCTTTAATCTTAAAAGGCAAATAAGTCAAAGAGTAATTTAATTTGCTCAGAAACAAGTTTTGATACATTTTTTACATCTAAAAAAAAAATCAGAAGACACAGTAATAAAATGTCTTGCCTAATCTTACCTCCTAAAGATAAGTTAGCCATTGCTAACTTCTGAGGTATACCCTTACAGACTTTTATATATATTTTAATGTACTTTTAAATCTTTCCTCTCAAAATAGCTAGTAACAGTTAAGTGACTTGAAATCTACCCTAATATCTTCAGTTAGTTTGACTGCCAAAATTAAAGGTAAAGTGCATTTTCATACATCATAAAAAGTTTTTACATATTAATATGTACATTTACTGAAAGTTTTTTTATGAAAAACTAAAACAAAATTTCCTAAAAAAATAAGGAGACTAATAATACACTGTGTATCATTATGTTAAAGAACAAGACATAGTTCTTAAAAGCTTTATCTATTCATTGTTTCCCCTCACTACTGTTGATGTTCACCACCACCAAGCACTTCAACAGTCATTGTGAGCTCTGGCTAACTTCACCACACCAAACCTTTTTTAAGGGTTTAATGTAGAGGATTACTTGATTGAAAATTTTCTTTACTTTTGTCTTTCATTATATTACACTCTGTCTCAGATTTGTTCTTGCTTCTTTGGCCTAAAGTTCTTGATATTCTGTGCATGTTCATCTTTTCATGCCCAGTCATTTAATGATGAAGTTCCTCAGAGCTCCAGAATACTATGTCTATGCTTTCTACTCCATGCTGTCACAAGTGACCTCATTCCTGTATCTTTAAATAGCAATGATATGCCAGCAATGTTTAAGTTCACAATTTTGGCTTAAAACCCCAAAATGCAACTAACATCTTGCATGACTCACAAACACCCTAAAATGAGTACATATATAACTGAATAATTTATTTCTTCTTCTGTCTACGAATGTATTTCATCTTAGCAAAGACTTCATTGCTCAAGCCAGAAAGCCAGAAGACATCTTCGCATTTTGTTTTGTTTTTGGTACCAGGGATTGAACTCACGACCTTGTGCTTGCCAGGCAGACACTTGTGCTGCTGAGCTATATACCTGATCCCAAAAGTCATCTTTGAAAATGCTTTTTTCATCACTCACTACAATATTTCATTTACTTATTTATCCATTAGTTCCTGTTTATTATGTGCCAGGTATAGGGATATTAAAGCTAAGTACAATTTTCAATGTGCCTATCTCAAAGTTCTAGAAAAGACAGATGCTATCTCATGGCAAATGCTCTTGGAATTCCCTCTGTATGGATTATTCTTTTCCTATTTTCCTTATATCTTTTCACATACTACTCTTCATTCTTCAAGTACCTGTTTATGCATCACTTCCTAAGTACCCAATGTTATTCATTTCCACGGCACTATCACATTTCATTCAATTAGGATCGTTCTCCCCATTAGTCTTGTAAGAGCAAGGATTTTACCAGTCTTATTTAATTTTTGTATTCTTGGCAAGGCACACATAAACCAATGTACTATAAATGACCACTAAATTTTGGTTGAATGTGTAAATGATAAGCAAAAAAAAAAACAAAACTAAAATTTATCTCTGGAAGAAAATTTTGCAGAATTAAATTTGAGGATCTTACACAGAGTGATTATTTTATCTCCCTACATTACAGCAGGAATAATAAAGGAGGAATTTTGTGGGAATGAAAAATGTGCAATAAATATTCTATACAAGGAAGTGGTAAGTGTTATTAAAAAAAAAAGAGAGGTAACAAAGATAAGGGTGCGGGCGTGATAAGAGGTGATCACTTTATACAAAGTGGTTGGGGAAGATTTGTCTTGTAAATTGACAAGTGAACAAAGAAGGAAGGAAAGCATTCTGTTCTTAGAAAACAGCAGATACACAGACCGTGAGGCAGCAGTCTGCCTGATGCAAAAAACAATATAAAGGATCAAGTGGCCATAGGGTGTGAGGAAGGAGAACAGTAGAGAAAGAAAAGCTTCAGGACTACTGGAGACGAAATAATATGTTGCAGGATCCCATAAGGCTTCATCTTTTACTCTAAATAAAGAAGATACCGATTGAAGCACTTTTACAAAGAACGAAAAAGATCTGACTCCTTTTAAAAGACCATTCTGAATGTGGTATGACAAAATAACTATGATGAGGTAGGACAAGTATAGACACAAGGAGATCAGTTAGAAAGGTAATAAGATAATTCAGGTAAGAAGTGAAGATGGCTCATACTGTAACTGTGGTAGCAGTGAGTGGTAAGAGATGATTAGGTCCTGGATATATTTTGCAGATGATGGGTGGTACATGGGGCATGAGTAATAACAAGGGTTGAAGAACAGAAACTAATTTTGAGTTTGTAGCAACATAAAATCAAAAATTCTAACTCTATCACTTAACAAACCATGAAACCTTGGATAAATTATTTAAACTTCTGTAAGTCATAGTTTCCTCATGTGTAAAGTAGGAGTAACTGCTACTTTTTAGGCATTTGGAAAATCCCAAGAGAAGATGATTATTCTATTATTATGATTACCATTCCACATAAAAGACTGTTGGACAAGTTATACCTAAGTATTGCATATTATATTATATAAAATGGAATCACCAGTAAATATTGTTCATTATTATGAAAAGCAAATAACAGTTGCCTAATGTGTACCAAACATTATGAACCACATAAAAATAACTTCAGTTCTAAGACCCAGGCCAAAAGATCTTATACTTTATAGCACTTGAGTCATATAGTCTGTAAATTGAAAACAAAGGATAAAATGGATTAGAGAGGAAGACTGTGTGGTAGGGGAAGGGGTTGCTGTAGTTGCTAAAAGACCTAAATTTCATTTAAAGAGAAGAGAAATGGTGTACGTGACCACCTGGCATTACCAGCCCAATTAATTTGATGGGAGATAGTATCTTCCAAAATGCTCATGGACCAAGTACTGACTGACTGAAACCCTTCCCCTTTCCCCCACCCCACATCCCCTCTTCTACCATTATTTAAGCAAAAAGTTAGATACTATGTAGACAACCTACCAGGAGCCTCTGGTTTTAATACTTCCTTGCTTAAAACGATAAAAGATAACAATTACAGCTTCTAGAGGTTACTGACTTTAGTTTTTCAAGTCCAATGAAATGTTTGAATTCATCATTCTTTATCCCCTATTTTCTGTTTAAGATATTTTGTATTACACATTATATTTACTAGTATTAACTATGGTTTTCCATTAAGTTATCAAAAAACACACAGCTATTGCCTGCTGAAGTGTTGTGTGCCTATAGTCCCAGTTAGCTAGAAGGCTAAGGCAGGAGGATCACCTAAACCTAGAACTCAGAGGTCAGTCTCAGCAACACAGAACAAGACTCTACCTCAAAAAACTAAACAAAACAAAAACCACATAACAATATATAAACAGGTTTAAAAAAAATCAGTAATTCTTTTAGGGTTTTAGATATAAAAAACAGTGCACATATATTTCTCCAATAGACTCATTCATTAGGAAATACCTAACCAGATAAAATCTCTAAGGATTTCTTCTAATGTTAAAATTTCAAAATGTTACAGTCTTAAAAATGGTAAAAGAAATAGTACATTATCATACATCTATACTCTGAAGCTGTCTTTGCATCTTTTAATGTAGAAAAAAATACATGTTGCTTTCTTGAAAAATATTTTTGAAAAAAATTAAAGATCACTTTTGTTACAAGACCGTATTGATGGCTTACATGTAAAAAGACTTGTGGAAAATCATTGAGGACTGACTCAAGCAATTCGAGGCCAAATGTCCGAGTCATTTCCGTCATACCCACTAGCCAGTAAGGGGCATCAGCATTAACCAATTGACAAAGGTCCTGGGAAAATAAATAATTTTATCTGCAACAATGAAATATACTTTTCAAAATTCACAGTTCATACACTTAAAATTTTCTTCATTAGAAACAACATCAATAGTTCAAATTGTATATTTGATAGATTATATAAACTTTTATAAAAACATGTAACTATTGACAATATATAAACAGATGATCTCTCTTAAAGTGAATAATACTTTATCATGTTAATTAGCTATTCAGTAAATACAGAAGCCATTCTTTAATCTTTCATAAATATTTAACTATTGCTTCTACATTTTTAATTCTATGTTAAAAATTAAAGACATAAATTCAAAATAAAAATTTAATAAATAATAAGAATTAAAAATTTTTAAAAATCAAAAATTCACACAAAACTGTAATAAAGTTACTTTTGTTAACTGAAGTACCTGGAAAAGCATATATGCATCTTTAGCACATGGTTTGAGGGTGCTGACAGATCTCCTGTTACTATTTCCTTGGACTAGTACTGGTTGTTCTATATTATCTAGAATCAAAATGGGATAAGCTTTAGAGTTAATAGTGGCCTTTAATAAATCATACATTCTATTTAAAAGCTATGGTTAAAATACTTGTTTATTTAATTATAAACCTTATAATTTCAGAACTATATCTTCAAAATGAAACAATAAGTGAGAATCTATTTGTATACAAATGCCATAAAATCACTATTCAGTATGTTATATTCACTTTGATAAGCTTAGAGTATCTTTGTCCAATACGTTTGATTTGTCCAGTCTCCCATTCAACAGCCCCTTTATCTCATGGATATGAAAGTGACATGATCTTTGAACACACCATTGAATATCAAATATATGCAAGTTTATCATATTATTAATTCTTCTACCATCTCACTATCTACAAAAGAATTAACTGCTTCATCTACCATCTTACTATGTCAGTAATAGATACTCACTAGCTAAGAGTCAGCTAGAATGGTGTTTTTCAACTTGGCATTTTTTCCATTACTAATAAAAAAGACCATTAGCTATAAATTATGACAACTGGCTTTCAATAAATATTGATTTAATGCTTTTTTGAAAAAGGTTCTAGGTTTTTTAAAATCTTACTTGACAGTATTTAATGGTGTATTAGCCTTTACAGACACATAGCTAAAACCACCAATCCAGGAATTATATTGAGGTTATGAATACATATGACATTTAAACTGAAGAACTATCCTAATTTTATATAATTTTGAATATTTTAACAAAATGTGGTAATCTATAAGATTAATTCCTTAACATTTCAAAGTATTAAAATTCCACTTGCAATTTTCCTCAAAAACAAATATAGAAAAATCATATACCAAATCTGACCATTTAATTTCAACAAAAGTAATTATTTGAGTAGGCACAATTACCATTACCTAATACTATTTCAAATTTTTATAGTATTGCCAAAGAACATCAAATTCAAAAGACTATATAATATCAGTGAGTTTTTAAAAAAGAAAATGTGAGGGGGAAAAAAATAGTTAAATATTTTTTCTTGACTACATAAAAATGATTGCTCATTACTGTAGCATCTTGTGATCTTTTCAAATGATCATGAGAAAAAAGTTACTTTTCATCAAATAAAGGTAAAACCTGAAAAACAATATCTTCAGCAATGAAAAGTTATCAAATTATTATTTCTCCAAAAAGACAATTATTTTCGTTTAAAAAGTGTTAAAAACAGGGAGCTAGGGATTTAGCTCAACGGCTTAAGCACCTGCCTGGCAAGTACAAGGTCTTGAGTTCAATTCCCCAGTACCAAAAAAAAAGTTTTAAAAATTATAATAAAGGTATTTACTAAAAATATAAAATGATTACTCTTTATATGTTACTTATTCAAAGAGTGAAAAATATATATTCAGGAAGACATTCAAATAGTTTAAAATATCAAACACCACATAAGAGTCCAACAGACTCATTCATTAAATTACTGACTAGTCAAAATATAATGCAACTACTAAAATTCAAATTATGTGGATAGAGGAAATAACAAAAAATTCACAGAATGTAATGTTTGGCTAAAATGTGAAATTATCATCTTCAACACAAAATTACGCATATATAGACATAAATATGGAAATGAAGTTACTTTTTAGATAAAATTGTGACTTAAGGAAAAAAATTCCCAATATTAATACAATGATATGGTTTTAATATTTTTAAAGTTTTCTAGCTTTTGAGTATTCTAAGCTTATAGGGCAAACATGGAAAATTCATAAAAATGAAATCATACATGTAAGAATCACCCACAATCAAAAAGAAATCATTATCACTTCACCTTTGTGGCGTTCATCTTCAGCAACCATTCTCTCAAAAACAACAGTAACAACTTGTCGCACTGTCGCAGCAGCTGTGTTATTTGTAATATTATCTTTTGTGAAGTGTAGACGAAAACAAAGGACAATTGCCTAAAAAAAGTTTTAATTTAGTATGAAATAAGATTGAGGTGCATGGATACTATTATTTTTATCAGATGTAACCTACACTTAAATGATTACATTTGATTCTTTCAGAGATATTAAAAGTCCCAGTATGTACATAATAAAGCTACAAAATTTTAAAATAATTCACTCTCAACAAATATATAGCTACATAAGATTAGCTTAAGTAACATGAAATATCTTTTAAAATTTGTTTTTAATATGTATAGAATAATGTATCATGCTTTTATTTTCCCTGAATGACTTGCTTTGCAAATAGCAAGTAGTCAAAATCTTGTTATAATGCTAAATCATTTTAAGCAATACTATATAAATTGTTATGCATATAAATAAAATGCTATTTTACAATAGGAGTCATTCATTTTTCTCCTTAAATTCAACTTAAGATAAAATTTCCGTAAAATACGTTGTATCTTTACAAGGATATAATTTGATGAGTTCTGACTAATACACTGGACCATGAAAATACAGACAAGAAACACAACACAAGACATCTCCATCACCCCAAAAGTTTCCTTGGGGACATTTATATGTCTCTTCCTCCATCGTTGGCCAAAGTAACCACTTAGCTTCTTTTTTCACTACAGATAACCAGCATTTTGTACACTTGTATAGAAACAAATTCATTCAGTATGCATTTTTTGTGTCTTCTTTCACTTGGAATAATATTTGTGAAATTCATCTGTTATTTTATCAGTAATTTGTATCTTTTATTACTGACTAGATTCCATGCTATGAGTATACCACATTTTGCTTATCTGTTCACCTACTGATAGACATTTGGGTAGTTTTCAGTTTTTGGTTGTGAATGAAGCTGCTATAAAAATCTATATATAAGTCTCTGCAAGGACATATGTTTTCATTTACACCAGGAGCAAAATGGTCGGGATACACAGAAATATGGGTTTGATTTTCTAAAAAACTATCAGTTTTCCAAAGTAAATTTACAATTTGACACTCTTGTCAGTAGTATATATGAGTTTAGAACTATTTATATCCTTCAGGATACTTGATATGGTCTGTCTTTTTAAGTTTTAATTATTCTACAAGATACGTTACAATAACTTCTGTGGTTTGAATTTACGTTTCAATAAGTTTTCACAGTGAGCCTCTTTTCATGTTTGTTCACATTTGAATATTTTATTTTGTGAAGTATCTGTTGAAATACTTTGTTCATTTCTTACTCAGTTGTCTTCTTATAAAATAATTATACCAGTTTTTTATTCAGTTCAGATATATGTACTTTGTCCAATACTTGAGAATATTTCCCTCCATTCTGTGGTTTCTTTCACAATTTGCAGATTTTATAATCTTAATATCACAAAGATTTTTCTCCTATGTGTTCTTTTAACAACTGTATAGTTTGAAAATAAGCTATTCTTGAAAAAAAATTAATGATAGTTTAGATTATATGCCTTATAACTTTAATTAAAAATGTTAAAGGAAATAAGCCTTTGATACAACTATTACTGTTTATATTTCAATATAAAGGAAAGGGACATTCAGCAGTTATATATAAACTCACATAATGCTCAATTTTGGTTTTGTTTGTTTTTTTGTAATTCTGGCTACCCTTGAACTTACAATGTAGCCCAGGCTATCTTGAACTTGCTGAGATCCTCCTGCCTCAGCATCCTGAATGCTGGGATTACAGATGTGGGCCACCATGCCCAGTTGTATAATTTTTTTATACTTGATCTTCATCCTCAATTATTTAGGTTTCAATTAGCTAACATACTAAAATAAACCCTACAATCAATTCTTATTTCTACAGATTAACTAATAATCATTTATAAAATCTTAAATACTCATATTAGAACAATAATTGATAACAAGAAACCAAGAGGAAGTATATATATAACAAAGTGTATACTGTATAAAAATACTTAAACATTTGTATATAGCAGATATGAGCTTAAAAGAATAAAGTATTTGCAATTACGTAAAATCTTATCAACCTAAGAGCAACAAATAAACTTGAAAGACAGTTTGAGACAACATACATAGTTTAATGTGACAGCATACTTCTCTATTTTAAAGGCCATCCATCCTTAAAAGCATACAAATTATGATAAAACTATTACTGAACATCCAAAACATTTCTTACTGCAAATCACAGAGACCATTCCCTAAACTATTCTTTCTTTTCTGTTCTTTAGAAATACTTTGTAATTTAAAAACATTTTTATAGATTTAAATAAATAAAACTATTATATGTTCTAAAGAGGTTGAGAGGAGTGAAGAAATGAGAAATAGCTATCATATATGCAGTTTTACCCAATAAAAATGCTGAAAGGAGACTTCTCTAGCCACTTAAGAGACAGATTTGAACTATCTGGCTTATTTACATAACACATATGTATGAAATTATTTTTAAAAGAGAGAAGAGAGCTATCACAGAGAATCTAAACAACCCAAAGCAATACCATACAACACATTTTCCCTTTTCTTCCATTTCTGATTCTTCCACACCTTTTCTCTTACTTTTCTATTACTGATTAATAACTATTCCATCAGCAACACCCACTGGGCTCTGAAAATGGTTTTAACTCTCATCTAGAGAAAGTAAGACACCAATGGCCATTAAAGTGAAGTAGTGCTGATCATCACAATGGCTATAGGGAAGTTGGGTTTAGTTCTAGAACACCAGACTTTTCTCTTTCAGCCAGCTTATTCAAATACTTTTGAAAACCATTTATAAATTCTGACAAATGAACTCCTACCTTAGAAAGTGACTCATCATGAACTACTGTATTGGTTGTTAAAAGAACAAGAACTGTTTGAAGTAGCTTAAGTTCTTCAAGACTATTTTCCATGAGCTGCCAAAGCATGTTAATTATATTCCCAGCGGCAGTCTGTAAAATAATTTTAATAATCATCAACAAATAAAATATGTGTTGAGATTCCCAATAACAAAAGGTTCCCAATAACAAACCTTGCCTCACCTAGAAGGAATTTCTTGATTATAGCACAAACAAAACAAAACACGTATTTTAAGATCCATAGATCCAAACACATGTCTCAACTAATTTGAGACTTACAATCAATTAATTTTCTTTTTGAAAGATATGTTTCTTTAAAGATGTACTATAGCAAATAGTAGCATGCAGTTCTAAAATATCTAGCCACAAATCAAAGCTGACTTCTACAGTAACAGGTTTTTCTTCTTCTGGACATGAGTGTTACAGACATACCCAAACCATGAGTCTACTGTTTCTTATTACTTTATTTATACGTTACAGAACATAAAAAGCAACCCAAATTAACAATACATTGTATATACAATTAAAACTAATATAGTTTAGGATGCTAACTAATAAAGAGTTAAATAATTGGCTACTTCTGTAGTAGTACCTTATAGAGTATAAAATTAAGGTAAAACCATTAAATTTGTAAGCAAGATGCAGATCTATGATAATGAAATATTTTTTGTTTTGCCATCATCAGGTTAGTTACAAACATTGAAGTTAATAAGCAATATATTATCACTATGGATCATCTAGAAAAGCCCTTATTTTTCCACCTATCTTTTAAAAATATTATGAGTTATATTAGATAACTACTGAATAACACTGAAAACTAGCTTAACTCTAAACTTATTTTATTAATGAACCGCAACTTCTAAGATAACAAATGACCTGACAAAATGTATTTTATCTTGATTAATTATGAATGCTCTAAGATAAGAAAAACTGACAATATTTTTTTCAAGTTATTCATTTTATTTTTTAAAATCAGATTTTATTGGTACATTTTAGATACACATAATGATCACCATCATCAAAGAATTTGTACCTGTACATGATATAACTAATATTTTAAAATAAAGTTATTTTCAAGTGCATTTGAAATTCATAAAACTATTTCACATTAAATATCAGGTATGTTTCATTCTTCCCTAGAAAGCTGCTGATCTGACTCCTACATGCAGTTTAGATAAAATCTTTGTATTACCTCAGACACAACTTCATGTGACATGAGTCGCTGGATGGCAGCCAAACATAGCTGAGTGATCTTCGGTTCCTTCGTTCCACAACCCATTAGGAAAGGCTGTACAACCTCTGAACTGTTTTCCTTCAAGGCTTTATTTAGAACACATAGAAGATAAATTATCACATCTAATTCATAATTAGAAGTACATTTCATATAATTACAACCAGTGATGATAAAAACCACTGTATGTAAAATAAGCACCAATAAAAAGTAATAGGAGTTAAAATACAGTCCACGTATAGTACACAGTGATCTAAACTATACCCATTTACTAAAGCTTTCTCATGCTTTCATCCTAATACTCTGTCCTGCTTCTTCTTTATCTTCTGCTGTAAGCTTTTTAAGGATATGTATTCCCAACAGTTCAGCGAAAAACTATTTCTTCACATAGAGCTGGAGGGAAAATAAATAGAAATTCATACTCTAGATCAGAAAGAGTAATTTAAAATAGTGTGTATATCATCCTTACCACACTTGTGAATGAATGTTCAGAAACTCCCTAGAATTTCATTATATGCCTTGAATTTGCATAGTTCTAATTTCTTCTTCAAGAAATAAACACATCTCCTTTAAAACAATAGCCTTTCTCTTCTTAACTGGACACACATGCTGTAATTCCAAATCCCAAACTCCTTCTACCAAGCTAATTCTCTGAGAAATTTTAAAGGGGCAAAAGTCATAAAGACAGAGTTTTTCAAAAAGAAACTTTGTCATCCAGAATGACCATTAAAAGGCAAAACCAGTATTAACATTAGTTTATTGTTTCAATCCTACCATTCTTCTCCCAAAGCTCTCTTTATGGTATGGTAAGTTAAGACACCAATTTCCTACAGCATGCTCTACAAAATCCTTCAGTAAGTCAGCGTAACTTACTGATTCAACAGCTAAAGTATGGCAAATAGGACAAAGAACAGCTTTACCCAAAGAGCTCTCTCTGCTTATTTCCTTACTTTCTTTTGCGTAACAGTTTTAACTCAAACCCAAAGATACAAGTTTTCCATAACAACTCAAAACATTGCTATGAATGATTAAATGTCACTGTAAAGTCAATCATAAAGTTTTAATAAAGTGTTAAATATCCAGTCTAAGGCTACCCACATCAATCTCTGTTGAACACTCTATTAAATGTTCAGGCAAATTAAAATTTTTCAATAATACCAAGGTAGATTTGTAATTTTTGACATTAGCATGTGTTTCTCATTTAAGCATCACAATATTCTTAGAGTTTATAGGGCATTATTTGGCCCAAGTGACTCAATACATAGGTGGTAAAACCAGAATTTGAAGATAATGTCTTCTAATTACTGGTTTACAATCATTCCCACAATATTAAGCGCCACTGTTTAAATAGCATCCTGATGATAATGGAAATTAAGAGAGGGTTCAATCATCTGCACTTTAAAACCGTCTGCTTAAACTCTTCAGATAAAGGAAAGGGTCATTAAAAAAATGTATTTTCTTAAGAGTATAAGAGGCCAATGATTTCAAGATATACTCGTAATTACATAAAGAAAGAAAATCAATGTGAATTAAGCAATGAGAGTATTATCTATTCATTTAGAATTTTTCTTCACAACTTCATATTCTATACCATCAAGAGCTTGGGAATATCTTATTTCTTGAAAGGGTACTTCACCATTGTTTCTCAGATTTTCTTCTAAACCAATGACAACCATTCTGCATTTTTTGACACTGGTATGTTTTCTGATCTTATGTTAACAAAGTTTTTGACAACTTTTGTGACACTTTAAATAGCAATTAAACTTTATATGTGTGGTCACAACAAATGCACGTAACTCAACAGAAGTGTTAATAATATGATTAAATATGAACCAATTCACCCACACATACCAAGAAAGAAAACTACACCACTAACTGGCCCACAGTGATTTCTAGATGGCATCAACTTTAAGATACATGCCATTGAGCTGTGCACCTTGGGAACGGGTGACCAGAGCCATAGAAATCGGGGCCCAGCCACCATCGGCCACGGATGTTTGGGGCGTCCCTAGGGTCCTCCCTGCACCCCGCCCGCTCGCCAGGGGCAGCCCAGCAGCGGCTGCTCTGAGCCCGGCTTGAGTTGGGGGCGCGACCAGCGAGTTCTGCCTGGCCGTGCGGCTTGCGACTTCGCCAAGAGACCGGTAGGAGTTTGTATCCATCCCCCATCGGCCACAGACTTTTGGGGCGTCCCTGGGGCCCTGCCTACCTGCGCCCCGCCCACTCACGGGAAGCAGCGTGGCGGCGGCCGCTCCCCACCGGCTTGGGTCTGGGGCAAGCTCTGCGATCCCCACCTAGCTGTGCACCTTGGGAACAGGCGACCAGGCCCACAGAAATCAGCACCCAACCCCCGTTGGCCATGGACCTTCGGGCCTCCCTGGAGTCCTCCCTGCACTCCCTCCGCTCGCCGGGGGCCGCCCAGCCACAGCTGCTCTGAGCCCGGCTTGAGTTGGGGGCGTAACCAGAGAATTCCACCTAGCCATTCAGCTTGGGACTTCGCCAGGGGCCTGGTGGGGGTTTCAGATTGTGTCTGTCCCCCATTGGCCCGGGCCGTTCAGGGCATCTCTGGGGTCCTGCCTAGGCCCCATGGATTCACCCGGAGCGGCCTGGCAGCCACTTCTCTGGGCCTCACTTGGATTG
>RJWT010007737.1:0-27224 GCA_004365215.1 Cuniculus paca | reverse complement strand
TCTCTCTCTCTCTCTCTCTCTCTCTCTCTCTCTCTCTGTCTCTCTCTGTCTCTCTCTATATATATATATACGTAATATATATATATAATCTTTCCCTTCTTTCTTTTCTCCTTTCCCCTATCCCAGTTGTTATTTCATTTCAAGTAGTTTCTTTCACTTTCACAATATTTCACAATATTTATTGTACATTTTAGATCTTATTTACTTTCTGTTTTTTACAGTAGGGAGACAACATGATATTTACACATATGAGTCTGATTTATTTCACTTATGAGAACTGTCTCATGTTGCATTCATTAACCTATAAAAGTCTCAAGTTTATCCTTCTTAATAGCTGAGTAGTACTCCATTATATAAAACACCACATCTTTTTTAACCATTCTGTGGCTGCTGGGCATTTGGGTTGTATAGAAGATTCAGCTATTACAAATTTTGCTGCTATAAACAAGCTACTCCTACTTTTTTTCTGACTCTCTGTCACATAGGGCATCGTTCTCTCTCCTTTGACTTTCAGTCTATGAATTTTCTTTCTAGTTAAGTGCATTTCTTGTATAGAGCATATTCAGCTTTTACAAATTGTGCTGCTATAAACACTATGGTATGATGTTTTCAATTCTTCTGGAAAAATATCCAGAAGGGGAATAGCTGGATTGAATGGGACATCAAATCCTAGTTTTTTGAGGAATCTCTGCACTGATTTCCACAGTGGTTGTACCAGTCTACACTCTTACCAACAGTGGAGAAGTTTTTTTTTTCCCATAGCCCTACCAGCATTCATTATATGTCGATTTCTTGATGGCAGTCATTCTTTCTGGAGTGAGATGCTATCTAAGTGCTGTTTTAATTTGCATTTCTCACATATCCAGTGATGTTCAACATTTTTTCATATATTTATTTTCCATTTGTATTTCTTCATCTGATAAGTGTGTATTCACCTCAGATGTCCATTTTGAATTGGGTCTTTGAATTTGGGAGCCTTATTTTTTTTCAATTCTTTATATATTCTAGATAGAAGTGCTTTGCTTGAAGAACTATTGGCTAAATTTTTTTCCCATTCTGTGGGCTTTCTTTTCACTTTATTGGTGATTTCTTTTGATGTGCAAAAATTTTTTAATATGATGACATCCCAGTTGTAGATTCTTTGAAGTACATCTTGTGCAGTTTGCATTTTGTTCATGAACTTGTTGCTCACCCATATGTATTCAAGATTTTTACCTGTCTTATCTTCTAGTAGATTTGGTGTTCCTGTTTTAACATTTAGATCTTTGATCCATTTTGACTTTAGTTTACTGCATGGTGATAGACATGGGTCTGCCCTAGTGACCTTATTTATTTCTTTTGATCATTTTTGGTTTGAAGTTCATATTTTCTGCGAACAGCATAGCTAACCTGCTTTTATCTTGGTTTTTATTACATGGATTATTGTTTTCCATCCTTTGACTTTCAGTCTATCAGTTTGTTTTTGAGTTAATATGCCTATACACAGCATATTGTTGGATCTTGTGTCTTGATCCATTCTTTATTTTTTTTTATTTTTTATTTTGAATAGAATATAACCAAACAAAATAGACTAGAATCAATCACAACAAAGCAATGAACATGGTACATGACTTCAAAACAGGGTAAAATGGAATCAATAATGGTTACCATAATGCCTCTTGTTATCTTCAATGTAACTGCCCATGCCATCAGAAATAAATAAAATCAAACAAAATAGAACAGAATAAGACCAGTAAAGAAACAAGACAAAACAAACAAAGCAATGAAAGCAATACAGAACCTCGAGATAACAGTAAAACAGCAGTGGCTACCATAATGCTCCTTCTTATCTTCAAAATAGTTGCCTATACCTTTGAACATAATATAATCAAACAACACAGAACAGAGTAAAATTAATCAACACAAAACAATGGAAGCAATATGGGGTTTTGAAACAAGATAATTGGAAATCTTTGATGGTTGCAATTATATACCTTGCTATCTTTGATATAGCTATCCATGCCGTCAAGTATAATAAAATAAAATGAAACAGAATAAAATGAAACTAATCAGAACAATGAAGACAATATGAGTTTCTTTTTTCTTTATTTTAAAGAGAATAGAACAAAACAAAACAGAACAAAACAAAGCAAAAGAAAACAGAATAGAGTCAAACATTCATAACAGAACACTGCAAACTATACAGGTTTTCAAAACATAACAACAGGAGATTAACAGTGGTTACCCTAGTGTCTCTTGCTTTCTTCAAAATGGCTGTTCATACATTTACAGACAATAAACTGAAACAAAACAAAGTAATATAAAACCAGATAAAACAAAAGAGCATTACAGGCCTTCAAGTCAGACAACAAGAAACAAGCAGTGGTTACCATAGTGTCTCATTTTTCAAAAGAGCTATTCCTATCTTCTCACATATTGCCTTCAAATAGTAGGAAAGGGACTTAAACCAATCAAATCAAAGAATAAAAGCACCATTGGATTTCAGAACCGTTTCTCCATATTTATCGGGAATTTTGTATCTTATTGAGTCTTTCAGTTTCTTACACTAGGGAGACAATGCAGTGTTTACACATGTGTTTGGTTTGTCAATATGAGTTTCAAATCATGATAATAGACTAACAGTGGCCACTGCTTTCCCTTTTTAGATAATTACTCCCCTTTCACTTTCCCAATATGTATTATGACATTTGGATCCCAATAACTCCTTTAGTTTGTTATACTGGGGAGACAACATAAAATTCACCCATGAGACTCTGAACTATTTCATCCATGAGCATGATCTCAGGTGGCCTCCATCCACCTACAAGAGCCTTGATGTTATCTTCCTTTATAGCTGAGTAGGTTTCCACCACATAAAATGCCATGACTTTCATATCCATTCTGCAGATGATGGGCAAGATACCCCTACTTTTTTTCTGACTCCCTGTCACATAGGGCGTTGTTTTCTCTCCTTTGACTTTCAGTTTATGAATTTTCCTTCTAGTTAAATGCATTTCTTGTATAAAGTATATTGATGTATCTTGTCTCCTGATCCACTCTGCCTGTGTTTCTTTCTATTGGTGAATTGATGCCATCTACATTAACAGTTATGACCATCTCAAACTGAGTTGTCTCTGACATGCTATTTTCCTGCCATTGGTTCACTATTTTTCCTTTGCATTCAGTTGACTGCCCCCGCTTGATGGTCCCCCTCTGCCATTGTTCCTGAGACCATGGTCCTTTTTATTTCTCTCTAGAATGTCCTTTAGTATTCTTTGTAGGGTTGGTTTCGTGGTCATGAATTCCTTGAGCTGTTCTTTGTTGTGGAAGTTTCTTGTTTCTCCATTAATTTTGAAAGAAAGTTTTGCCAGGTACATCAGTCTGGGTTGAAAGTTGCTTTCTTTCAGGACTTGCAAATCTTCACTCTAGCCTTGTCTTGACTTGATGGTTTGTGTTGAGAAGTCTGTCATGATTCTGATGGGTTTTCCTTTATAGGTGATTTGTTATTTTTCTCTAATAACTTTTAATATTCTGTTCTTGTGTTGAATTTTTGAGATCTTGATGATTATATGTCTGGGTATGGATTTGTTTTGGTTATGGCTAGCTGGAGTTCTATATGCCTCACTTACTTGAATGTCACTTCCTTTTCCCATGCTTGGGAAGTTCTCAGAAATTATTTCTGTAAATAGGGTCCTGATGTCATTTTGTCTTGACTCCTGCTTTTTCACTCACATCTTTAATTCTTAAGTTATGTTTCTTTGAGTTGTCTTGCAGTCATTGAATTGTTACTTCCTGGTTCCTTATTATTTTAAAGAGATATTTCCTTTCATGATCACAAGCTACAAACCTGTCTTCAAGGTTAGAAAGTCTATCTTCAGTTTCTTTCAAATGTTTTTGCCAGCTTTTGATGGAATTATTAATTTCCTGGATATCTCTTTGAATCTGTTTCATGCATTCGAAATCCTTCTTATATTGCTCTTTCATGCTTTCCCTCGTTTTCCTATGCTCCTCTATTTTTTTAATCTGTGTCCTCTTTAGAGATGCTTAGCAATTCTTTTATTATGTTTTTCATTTCTTCTTTTACCTGGGATAGTATTTCTATTCTAATTTCTTTTATAGCCTCATGAAGTTGTTGTTTTACTTCAGTTGACATCACTTCAAACATTTCAGGTGTCTGACTCCCAATCTCTTCTGTGTTTACCTCTCCTGAACTTGCGCTGCTTGGGTTGGATGACAGAGACTGCCTTTTCCTTCTTCAATATGACATATTCCTGGCTTCTTCCATACATGTGGGTAGTGGGGCCCCAGGCACTTCGGGCATTGGCTACAACTTCTCGGAAGTGAGACTGTTTGGTTTTTCTAGCCAGTGCTGGCTGCAGGTATCTGATGGTGGGTGTCTGTGCTTCTGGACTGAGCTGGGTACCAGCCCAGAAGGGCCCTTGGAGTGTGCACTGGGGTGGAGCTGACCAGGGCCTGTGGACCTAAGCTGGCATGGAACCTATGGGATGGTTTCTGGAATGCACATGTGGGCAGGACTCAGTCCAAGCAATTTCCGTGGATCTGCACCCAATCTGGAACTGCTGAAAGAAGCTGGCAGTAGTTTTGGTTCTGGGCTTATCCTGCCTGACTCCAAAATGGCTCCCAGCCAATAACCCTGTCCTGTGGGAAGACTGAGTCCTCTGCACTCACCAACAGCCAGTGCAGTCCTCCATGTCCACCACTCTCTTCCACCACTGTGTCTCTTTGCAGAGACCTCTGGGGTCGCCAGCAGTCACCATTACTGTGACTGTGTGTCCCCAGGTTCCAATAGCTCCTCTTGCTGGGTGAATCCAGCTCCAGTCTAAGGTGCCACCAGCTACTACCTTCTTCTTTGTTTAAGTTTTTCTTTTTACTCTCTCTGTGGGCTTTGAGTCACATTTCTGATTTTACCTGGGTCCAGAGGACCCAATTCCTTTCTTCTTGTCCTCCCCATGATGCTATATTCCAGCATCTAGACTGTTTCTCTCAGAGACTGTTTACTCTGCTGCTTACTGTTCTTCCATTCCCAGAACTGTCATTATCCACTCTGTCAATCTCTTTTTTTTGATTGGTGAATTGAGGCCATTTACATTAATGGTTATATCTGATATGTATTGGTGTATCTTTGTGATGTTATTTTCCTGTTGTTTCCTGTGATGTTATTTCCCTCTTTGTTTAATTGCTTTCCCTACCTGGTGGTTTCTGTCTGTTGTTGCTCTGGGAATAGTAGTCCTTTTTATCTCTATCAGAATATCTTTCAGTACACTAGGGTTGGTCTGGTGGACATGAATTTTTTCAATTGTTCTTTGTCATGGAAGTGTCTTATTTCTCCACTTATTTTGAAAGATAGCTTTGCAGAGCACATCAATCTGTGTTGGAAGTTGTTTTTCAGGACTTGAAATACTTCACTCCAAACTCTTCTTCACTTAAGGATCTGTACTGAGAAGTCGGCCATGATTCTAATGGACTTTCCTTAATAAGTGATGTTTCTTTTCTCTGAAAACTTTTAATATTCTGTTTTTATGCTGAAAATCTGGATCCTGATTATTATATGCTTGGTGTAGATTTATTTTTTATGGCCGTTTGGAATTCTACATAACTCATTTATCTGTGTATCAGATTCTATTCCTGTGCTTGGAATATTTGCTGCTATTACTTTGGCAAATATTTTTTATGTCATTTACTTTGACTCCTGCTTTTTCATTGACAATTATAAGTCTTATATTGTCTTTCTTTTTGCCATTGTGGAGCTGTTGAATTGTTATTTCACAGTCCCTTGTTATTTTTAAGGGTTCTTTCCTTTCATGATTGCTAACCACAGCACTCTCTACAAGGTCTGAAAGCCTACCTTCATTTTGTTCCAGTGGTTTTGCCATCTTTCAGTGGAATTTTTAATTTCATGGATATCTCTTTGAAACTGTGCCATGCATTCTATTTCTTTCTTATGTTGTTTAAGGTTTCCATCATTTTCTTATACTCCTGTATTTTTTTAAATCTCTATCTTCTCTAGCTATGCTGAGCAACTCCTTCATTAAGGTAGTCATTTTTTTTCCTGAGAGATTATTCTGATCTGATTTCCTCTATAATCTCATGGATTTGTTTCCTTATTTCACTTGATGTCATTACAGACATTTCAGGTGTGTCTTCCAATGTCAAACTCTCCTGTACTTGTTTACATGGTCTGGGGGTTTCAGATTGCATTTTGCTTTTTTGTTTTGTCATTTTCACCTCTTGGATAATATTTAGGTCTTTTCAATCCCACTAGTCTCTACTGCCCATCATGTGTGTCTTAGGGTCCTTCTGTGTGGCTGAGGTTCACCCTATTGCTGGGTTCACAGTGTAGGGGAGGGACCAGTCACCTGAATTCCTTCTGTGGGGTCAGTTGAATGAGTCCTAGATTCTTCCTGGGCTGAATAACCTAGGAGTATGGGTGTGAACTAACCCTTAGCTTATATTTGTACTGTGGCTTCAAGCTTTTCCAGGCCACCAGACTGACTGTCCAGGGTTTGTGCCACAGCTGAGAACCTACTGTGTAACTGGGGTCTCCCAGGTCCATCCAGGTTTCTCCAGGTGAGGGGAGACCTTACTAGCACTCTCACAGGCTTACCCGGGGTTGTTCATGTAGAAGAAGGACTCACTCAAGCTCTCACCAGCCTTCCAAGGTCTTCTGGATGGGAGAAGGACTCATTCACACTCTAGCCTGCCCACCAAGGTTCTCTGGGTGTGGGGTGGACTCACCTGCAGTCTCACTGCCCACCGAGGTTCTCTGGGGGGGGGCTTTTCTTCTCATATTGAATTCCTTAAATTTAATGTGAAGATTTAAGGTAAAACATACATTGTCTGCTATAATTTGTGTCTTGATGCCAAGTCAAAAACACACATGTTTAAAAACGTGAAAGATTTATATGACCTGAAGAGAAACCAGAGTATGAGACACATGTGTTTAAAAGGCATTGTGTCCAGGCAGTGGCGCTACTTAGAAGCATGGAAGATTTAAGAGTTGGGGCCTCATGGGTGGAAGTTAGGAAACTGGGGACAGTGCCCCAGAAGGGGATACTAAGACTCCATTCTCTTCCTCTCTTTTGCTTCCTGGAAGCCTCTGTCTTATATGCACCAAAGAATCAACAGAGAGTGGAACACAGCCCTAACATAAATATAAGACATGAAAATTGTAAATTTTTGAAGAAAATTTCCTTAATATTCACCCTGGAAATGCTACATTAGATGTCACACCAAAAGCTCAGGATACAGAAGCAAAAACTAAGGAGTGAAATTAAATCTAACTCAAAATGTGTGCATAACAAAGGAAACAGTCAGCAGATTGAGCAGAAAATATCTGCAAACCATATAGCTGAGGGCAGTTTCATCTCTAAAATATTTAAGAAACTTCTACAACTTAATAGTAAAACAAATAGTGATTTTTAAAAAGATACTAATGACTTGAAGAGAAATTTCACTAAAAATACACAAAGAACCAATAGGCATTTCAGAAAAATGGAAGTCAAAATGACAGATGTCATTTCACACTGCAGAATGTCTACTACCACAAAATAAAACAAGTTTCAGTGAGAAGGTAAAGACAATGAAATCCTTGATCACTCAATGGGATTGCACAATGGTGCAACTACTATGGAAAATGATATGGAAATTCCTCACAAAATTAAATATAGGATATAATATGTTGCAGTAATTACATTTTAGTATATATAAAAGAACTGAAATCAGAATATGAAAGAGACATTAGCACTTTTATTTTCATTTCAACACTATTTGGAATGACATGATGTGGTAACATGTAAATATCCATCAACATATGAATGGATTAAGAAAGTCTGGTATATATTAATTTTTAATACTGTTACATATTAAAAAGTAAGAAAAATTTTTCAGTATGTGGTAAAATGGATGAAACTTGAGTTTCATGCAAAGTGAAACAAGCCACACACAGAAAAGTAAGTGCTATATGATATTTGTAGGAGATACTTAAAATAGTTAAGTTTATAAAATTAAGCAGCATAGTGGTGAACTGTCATTATCAGTAGACAGAGGTTAGAGGAAATAAGAAGTTATTAATCAAAGATGTCAATTAAGCAAGACAATCAAGCTCTAGAGATATACTAGCAATATATTAATAGTATTTTTTCTTCAGTCAACAATAGTATGTTGCAGTCTAGCAAATTTAAAATATATGACTCATTGCAAATGGTTTTATGACATAAAATGTTTTAAAGTTATGGAAAATAATGAACCACAAAAGCATCAATTAAAAAAAAGTAGCAATGGCAACATCATTATGAAAGAAGATTTCATAGTAAATTTACTAAAGAGAGGCATTAGAATTTAAAGACTGAATTAAATAACCCTACTTCACTAAAAAGGCATAACCATATTAAATATATATCTAATTAACAGTGCAGTTTCAAAATACATGAAACAAAAGCTGTCAGACTCAACAAAGTAATAAACAAATCCACAGTTATAGTTGGAATCTCAAACAGAACTTGTAGGTGAAAAAGCAACAAATTTTTATAATTTTTAAATAATAAATAGCTTACTGGATCTAATTGATATTTATGGAAATCTCAAATCCATCAAATTACAATTCTTGTCAAGCACATATAGAAAATTCAACATGGTAGAGAACACTCCTGGCTGTAAAACAACTCTAACACAGTTGAAAGACTTGAAATCATACAAATCATGCTCTCTATGCACTGGAGTTCAATGACAACCAATATTAATATAATAGGAAAATTCTTGATCATTTGGAAATTTGGCATATTATTCTAAAAATCATTGGGTAAATGTAGCGGCACCAGAGATCAGAAAATAATTTCAGGAAAATGGTATTACAATATGAAAGTTTGTTTTATACAATTATGCTAATAATTAGAGGAAATTTATGACATTGAATGTGTATACTATCCTATTTTTTTTAAATGAATAATCAAAAGTTGCATCATGAGAAACTAGAAAATAGTCAACAATTTAGTGGAACAAGAAAAGATGTGACAAAGGAAAATTACAAAAATGAAATCAATAAATAAAGTTGAAAGAGAAAAACACATCAAACCCATTTTTTAAAAGTTGGCTTTAAAAAAAAAAACGGAGGGAGAAACTGATCAATTCCTAGAAGTACCAACAAAAAAGGTAAAGAGAAACTATTATCATCAGGAATGAAAAAGAAATATATAAATATAAATAATAAAAACCTCATTGCGATGTTATTATAAAGATGGTATTACTATAGGCCCCATAAAAATATTAACAAACATTTTATAAAATAATACCACAAAGAACAATGCATACAAATTTCACAGGTTATATAAAATATACTAATTATTCAAAATAACACACTATTAAAATTCACTCTAGATGAAATATGTGATTTGAACAGTGTAATAACTATTAAAGAAATTAAACTTGTAATTGATATTTCCTAAAAAAAATCCCCACACTCTAATTTACTGAATAATTTTATGAAATATTAAGGAGCAAGTAGTAACAAATACATAGCATTTCTTTCAGCAATAGATAATAAAGAAGAAACACTTTCAACTTGTTTTCCCATGCTAGGATTACCCTTAGTTTAGATATCTAAACCAGACAAAACTAATCAAAAATAAAAAAAAAACCAGAAAAACAAAAATAGAACTGCAAGCCAGTTTCTCCAGTAAACACAAAAGTAAGAGTCCTCAACAAAATATTATCAATTTAAATCCTCAATAAACTAAAAAAATATTAAGCATGATTAAGTGGACTTGATCTTGGGAATGTGAGGCTGACTCAATATTCAAAAATCAAGCAACAAAGCTGATTCTGGTGGAGGACACCTATAAAGCCAGTGAGGAAAAAGGAGAGTTGGAGGTCAACCTGGGCAACGGGCTTCGATCTCTGTCACACACACACACACACACACACACACACACACACACACACAGTCAATCCATCCATCCATCAGTCAAAGTAATCCACATATTAAAAGTTCACATAAGAAAAAATAAAAAAACACACAAAGTTGGACAAGATGATATGTGCCTTTCTTCCTAACTACTTGAGGCAGCAGGATTGCAAGTTCAAGTGAGTTTGGATGACACAAAGACAGACTGTTATGGTTTGTGTCTAGATGTCCCCCTAAAGACTTATGCACTTTTAGATGGGTTTTTTTGGAGGCAACTGAATCTAGAGTTTGTGACTGATTTGTGGTACAATGCTGGGATTAAGGATGCTGGGATTAAGAATGGGTGATTGCTAGATCAGTCCACTGATTTGGATTGGCACCATGCTAATCCCAGCAGTACGGGTAAGAAAAAAGAGCAGAAAGGGGCTTTTCTCTCTCTCTCTCTCTCTGTCTCTGTCTCTCTCTTTCTCTTTCTCTGTCTCTCTCTCTTTCTCTCTTCCCCACCTCTAGCTCTGTCATTGTTTTTGCTGTCTTCTTCTGTGATGAACTGTTGCCCCTCTGCCATGTGCCACCCTGCCTTGGAGCCAGCAGATTACATACTAAAATCTCTATAAACTGTGAGTTAAATAAACCTTTCCTTCCTTAACTTTGGTCATTGGGTAATTTGTCTCAGTGATGATAGAAAGGTAACTAAAATAGAGACCCTGTCTCAAAATAAAATGAAAAATTGGAAGAGGAAAATGAAGCATGTAATTATTTTAACAGATGCATAAAAAGTGTTTGACAAAATGTAATTTCTATTCTTGATTTTAAAAATTCTCTGAAATTAAGAATAGAAAGACTCCTCCTGAACTTAATAAAAGGTTTCTACACAAACCTTCAGCCCACATCAAATTAAATGGAAAATTTTGAATGTTTTCCCCCCATCATCTGGAAAAGGAAAGCATATCTGCACTCATCATTTTTAGGTAAAAGTCAGCGTTAGTCACTCGTATTGAACATCAGTGTTCAATAACTTCTTTAGACAGTATTTTCATTTCCTCAAAACTAATTAAAGTCCACCGTCCTGGGATACTAAGGAATTAACTAAGGTCATTGGAACCCTGTCTAGAGGGCAATCACAAATTGGGTAGACAAGCAGGTTTCACCACCTGACCCTTCTGTAGCTAAATGGCCCCTACTGTTCAAGCTTATTACAATGCCACACCCATCATGATCTCCTAAGGGAAGGGCTTTCACCATCCTACGAATTGCACCATGTTGCTTTTGCATTTTTTTCTTTTTTTGAATCACGTTTCCTTATTAACATGGTTACGCATGTTCACATTCTCTTCACATCTTTCTAGGTTAAGTATTTTAAGCACTGCCTCCCCGCCACCACACAGATTTTTGTCTTTCTCCCCTGTTCCAGTATAAGAGCTTGAAGACAGGGACCATGCTGTGTATTTATAGATGTGCATGTTGGAGTGTGTGTTTGTGCATCTGTACTAGAAAGTTGACAGTAAATGTGCTAGATTTTTAAAATACTGTATGATTTTTGAAAAGTTTCTAAATCTTAAATTTGTCTTATTTAATATGAAGTTTATGATTTTCAGCATTTTATTTCCTTTTGGTTCTTGTATTCGCAACTGAGCCAAGAGATCCCCTCATTGACTAGGTTGAAGAATTCCATAGCATAAAATTTTCATTTTTAGTGGTAGCTCCTTCTACTCTGTTTCTCAAGTATAGTTTTTGCCCTGCACATATTCTATACAAGCACAGAAAAGGTAAAACGAACTTTCTCTCACACTTTCTAAAATTCCTCTTCCTAATATGACTATCTGTACCAAAAAAATTAAGTAAAATCTTTTTTTAACCCATCAGAAAAAAATTGGAATCTTAGTAAAATAATTATTCAAAGTTTTTCTAAGACTTTTTTCTGCCACTTTGTAGAGAAGAAAAATTCCTATCATCTAGGAATTGAATTGTTATTGCTGTATTCCTTTGAAAAATCTGTCTTAAACCAAAAGAGACTATTCTTACATTTCAAATAAATTCACTGATAGCACTGTGTAGTTATCTGCTATGTAACAAAATAGTCATTTTTAGGGAGATTGTTTTTAACACTCTTCTGAATATTTTACCAATATTACAAAAATCCCAATGTTTCTGTATTATATAAGTTGAGGTTTTAAAAATAGTGCTGACTTTATTCAAAGATATTGTTTCTTTTCTTCCCACACAGAAGAATTTAAATCATATCCTATCAACTTAAATTCTAACAGGAGCCCCTAAGACTACTCAAAATTCAAAGTTGCTTTCTGAACAGATTGCATTGCTAGTTGATGAAACTTGAGCTAATTACACTAATGTTGACAAATGCACTGGCACAAAAACAAATGTCACATTTTTCAAAAAAATTACACCTCTTCAAAAGATGCTAAATAGATTCAGTGATTTGTGGGTGTAACTGAGCTATTTGTGCAAAAACAGTTCTGAAAATTCTGATTTAAAATATAAAAAGTATAAGTTCAGTATGAGCACTTGTATATAATTTTCAAATGTGTTTTAATGAAATATTTGAAGTTTTGGAACAATAAAGAAATTACTACATTTGTCACTAAACCATTATCTGAGTTATCTTAAATATTGCAACATTTACAAAAGTAAAAGTCTTTCTATCTTAAGGAATGTCTTTATGTATTTTTAAATGAGCCAGTATGGATATTTCAACTGAAAAATCACGTTTTTAGAGATTTAAATCTGTACACTCTCAAGAATAGTAGTTTTTGTATATTCAGCCACAATATTCTTACTTTTTTTACTACATAGAAAAACAGCTAATGAGTTAAAAGTTATGTGTTAGACACTGTGTTAAAAGTTTTAAGTAAATGATATAACTTGTTACTTCCAGTAGTCTGGAAAGGAAGAAATCACCATCTCTGTTTTTAAAATGAGGTATTTGAGAATCAAAGTTAAATGTCTCATCCTAGTTATCAAGTTCTCCCCGATTGTCCAATTTCTCCAATTCATGCTGCTCCTTCACCAAGGATTACAAATGGAAAGTATCTATAGGAGCATTGTAGTCCAAAATCTACCAGTTTCCTTCTATCTAATGCTGAAGACAATGGTCCAATGATGTTTTTAGAATACATTAATTAATCTTTTAATATTGGAAATTGTTTTTCATTCATTGTTTTGAATCACTGAATCACTCATGTTATTTTAGAAGCAGACATGTAGGCCATATATATATTTACTATTGCTCGATAACTGTTCTTGTAAGATCCTTTAAATTTCTTAAAGAAATTAAGAGCAGGGGATTTAGCTTAGGGCAAGAGCAAGGTCATGAGTTCAATCCCCGGTGCCACAAAAAAAAAAGAAAAAGAAAAAGAAAAAGAAATTAAAATGGATTAGAAATATTAATAAGAGAAACCAAGCTTGTTACTAAAAATAAAGAGTAAAGTTAAATAATAGAAGTCTGCTAACTATTTTTAACAATTCTGGAGAGATGAAGAAACTTTGGGCAGGGGCTTCCTACATAGAAAGATATGATTAGTTTGATTATAATATTATTCCTCCTTGTAATTAGGGCTCAAAGGAGTTGTTCTCATGGCATCTGTTTGGACCATAAAAGTCACCACTAGACCATACAGTTGTCATTGATTCATATTATTATTTGATCTGTAAGTATTTTCTACAGTCCAATACTGAAGTTATAAAGAAATGCCAATTTGCAGAGTTCACATTAAAAAGTGATGCATTTTATGTTCTTATCATCTGTCATGAGTCACTCTATCTTGGAACTTCACACGTATTAAGATTTATCTTTGCTAGAGCACTCTTTTGTCTTTGACATAATTGGATGGTTGGGGTTGCAGATATCTTACTTTTTGTCATCTGACTATCTGACTCCTAACTTAAAATCTGCTTATTTCCAACCTACATAGAGTAAACTCTTGTCCAGCAGACTTTTGACTTCTGAGTCTGTCACTTATGCTAGTTTTAGGGAGCTGTGGGAATTCTTTGGGCTGCTGTGATCTTCTTAACTATTAGTCTGCTTGTCTTCCAAGGACATGTTTTGGCCTCACTCTTTTAACCAACTGGTTGTATTAAGGCCAAACAGCTTTCCAATTGGCAGATGTAGAATTTATAATATATCTGAACAGTATTTGGACTAGATAACACTACTAAGAATCCATAGGGTAGTGAAAAAATAATTTTATTTAAGATCAGAATAAACAGTTTTAGAAAAACTAGTAGATTTGGTTTCTTGAAATAGTCACTTGTGCCTTTTGAAAGTGATAAAGTAGAACCAGTATTCAAAGAAGTTTTAAGTTCAACAAGCTAAGTTTAGTCTTTCTACTTTTTCCCATTACATAAACCTAGCATAAAGAGGAACAATTTTCAGTTTTCTGGCATAACTGTGTTGCGTTCACACCTAAGTATTTGTACAAGAGTACAATTTTTCACACTCAGTGAGGCAGTTAAGAAGTAACTATTTTTTCCTATTATTCTACTTAAATGATATCCACTAATAGTAAATTATTATATTTGAATTGCATTTGAATTTTGAATTTCATTGTCATCATAAATAAATTCTAATATTTTAATATGCCAAGCATTCAACTATTTTGTACGTTAATTCTATATAGTACAGAGTAAAGACATATGAAAAAGAAATAACTTGAAATTTAGGAAATATGACCCTCTTGATAGTAAATATCAAGTTGCGTGTTAATTCACATTTTTAAGTTCTAGTTTAGTTGTCTAAAAATGGAATAGCATTCTCTGTTTCAATTTCGATTACACAAAATCTTCTCAAAGTATAACATGCAACATATCAAAAAGCAACACTTTTAATTAACAGTATTCAAGTTTAACGGAATACTAATGGAAAAACTACTGAAGTGAGGAATTTTGTTTTCACATAACCAAAATGTAGATGTGAAAGCTTCTGATTGATATGGATTCAAGTATATCTCAGTGGGATACCTTGCATTTCACAACTGTTTCATCAGTTTAACATCAATCACATTCTTTTGTCTTTGTTCTTTATTATTTCCCTGAGTTTGGTATAGGCTTTGTGAGTAACGTTAAATTCCTGTTTTTAGTTTGTGTTGAAATAAATATGGAGGCACGGAAAGGTTATTTTCTAATTGATTGTTTTAAAACATGCGAAAAAGTCAAAAGCATACTAAACAAATCACTTTGGAGCAAATATAATGACTTTCTATAAAAATAAATAATGACCTTCAAGGTCATTCAGAATGTTCTACCATTTAGCAAATGTATTTCAGAATTCATTCAATTATAAACAGATTAACATGTCTGATATAGCTGTGATTTCACATGTGTATTAAAAGTGAAAGATTCAGTCTTCCAGATGTTTTTATATATTTATCAGTGAAAACATCTGGATGAGCATGTATTTCTTCTTACTTTTTTTTTTTTTGGTAGGATTGGTTTTGTTTTCCCTCCAAAGATTTAACATTTCTTAGAGATAATCTAGATATCAGTCAAAGTAAACATACTATCCACAAATCATTATCTTAACGGGACATTAAAAATGTCTACCCTATTGATTTATGCAAAAGGAGACACAGGATATTCAGTTTAAAAAAATAGGCTGATAAAAGGTATCATAGTCATTCTATTACTTTATAAAAGTTCATCATGGAAAACATAGGTCATTTGAGAAAAAAGCTAAAAGCATAGAACCAGTGGTTCAGCATAGTGATGTTACTGGATAGAGGGCTCCCTTAGGGATTCATCCCAAGCTCTTGGTGCCCTAAATGAAGAATTGGACAAGACACACAAAAATGATAGCTAAGATGAATGTTTACTGAAGACACAAAAGAAGTATGCTCTACAGGTCAAGAACAGGCAGCTGAACAGACTCACAGGGACCTGAAAGATGAGGAACAGGGTTTCTCTCTAAACTTCCTGGCTTGGCTTCCCCTTCATTCAGATAAAGCATTGGGGCAGTTGTCCTATCAAAAACTCAGTTGCCCAGGTACCAGATTTAAACTGCCCTAATGAAAGACTCTTTTGTTGGCCAGGCAAGGTAGCATGTAATCCCAGCACTCAGGAGGCTGAAGCAGGGGGATTGCTGCAAATATGAGGCCAACCTGGAATACAAAGTGAGTTCAATGCCAGCTTGACCTGCATAGTTAAACTCTGCCTCAAAAATACCAAAAACAAAACAAAACAAAAACCCCAACAATAATGACAACAAACTCTCTGGCTTCCCATCAGATATAAAGGAAGGGTTGAAAATAGCCCTTTTCTTATTGGTCCTGAAAATAGTACCACATTCAAATGAGGGAATGAAAATATCGCTTTCTGATAGCTCTGATATCTAGAGCTCAGGAGACTTGTAGTCATTTTGGATCCTGTGTTCTGTGCATGTTCCCTGAGTTTTTATGACCTTTGACACATTTGTCCATTTGTCAGGTTTGCTCTGGCCTTAATTTCCTACCTCAGTGAAATTTGGTCTGCTTTGGAATTGTGTCTACTTCATGGTCTAATGTACATTGTATATATCATTAAGTGGAAGATCAAGTCACAATTTTAATTTTGAACATCACTTAACAAAGCATACATATTTTTAAAATAGCATTAGAAATAACACCTTTGCATCACATTTTGTCATCAATATCTCAGATGAAGCAGAGACAAGCTATCTCTACCTCTACAGCTGTCCCTCATCCAATTACTTTCTTTTAATATATTTTATTATAGTATAGAGACTAATAAAGAATTGGTTTTGCACTTTTTAAAAATAGAATTATCACCTGTGTGTCTTCATCTATTGCTTTTCTAAGAGTTCAAAATAAAAATAGCATAAAAATAAACTACCTCACATTTTCTTTTGACATTTATTAATTCGGGCAATATTTAGTGAGATTATTCAGAGGTTGACAGAAAAAATTCTTTTCAATTCAAATATTGTCATAAATTACATTGCAAGTGTGAGAATAGATCTTGCTCAGGAAGTCTCCCTAAAGTTGTGAGGATATGTAAGTGCTTTTGCTTTGGAATTAAGGAATTTAAATTAAATAGATAGTACTTAATTTAGGTGAAATATCCAACTTGTGAGGAACACATTTCAAAATAGGCATCTTAAACACACATTCGTTATGCAAACCACTTCAAGCAGTCTATCCATTGTTTGGAGTGAGATTGTGGCATTAGTGACAGCTTTGAAAGGGTTAAATTGGGGCAACATCTGGCACACTATAAAATTAATTCCCTAACAAGACCTTTACTTCTTTACCATATATATTTGAAAAATAATAAATGTTACCTAACTTTTCTACCTGATCGGTAAAATAAGCAGAGAAGTGAAATTTCAAGTGTATCTATTCAAACAAACACTAGAATAGCTAAAGAAATATTATTGGACTCACTTTTTATGCCCCTAATATCTAAAGGAAAATATGGGTTCAGAGAACGGTCACTTATGATCCTGACTCTGTTAAGGATAGTCAGATGGTTCCACATTTTTTGAAGTTTTCATCCTTAATTAGCAGGGTTGTCCAAATTGTTTTGATATAAATCTCTAGAGAAAAATAAAATGTGAATCCTTTTCCCTGTTGTTAATACCTGCTCCATAGATGATGAAGTATGAAATGATTGATCATGTACTATAATGATGGATAGGGACAATTTCTGGAAAGGTCAAACCTATTAAATAAATTTTAGAATATATTTAAAAACATCTTATCTGCCTCACTGGAGCATGGTAACTCTTTTCAATGACAGGTGGCCTTCACATCAGGGAAGTAACAGCAGTGGCAAACAATAGACACTCATACTTCACTAAAAGAGTGGTAGAGAAGAGAGTGAGGATTGTGAAATTACCAGTGCTAAAGTAAGAGGTTATCCTGAATAGAGTGAAATAAATAAAGTCCTTGACTGCAGCTACATCATCCTGAAGCAGCCTAATGAAAAGTAATGCAAAGCAAACAAAACAAACCCAAACAAAGAAATGCACACACACAAAAAAACAAACAGAAAATAACCCTTTTAAACATCCAGATATTTGTATACATGGTAAAACATAAATATTTGAAACACTTATTTTCAATGCCATATACCAATTATACGTCCTTAAATACAACAAAACAAAGCACAAACTTTCTATCAAATACACACTTTTATCTATGATGCTTTCAAAAACTTTACCCCCATCAATTTAAGAGCTTTGTAAATAAATTCTACTTTGTTTTAACAGAAATCAATTAGCACGCAGCTGCAAAGAATATTGGTGCTCATCTTTAAAGCACAATGCATATATTTTTATGAATCTACCTCTCATTTTTTCATACAAAAATTAGTCATTCCTTTTACACTTATTTGTACTCAATACTTGTGCTTTCTTTACCTTTAAATTATAGGTGAAAGGTAATAGATGGGTAATATCTCTTGGGGTGCATTCAACATTTAGCAGTTCTCTCTGAGACTGCTCTCTTTCTCCCAAATTCTAACTTCTTTGTAGTTACTTGAATAGTTTCAAATATTTCATATTGTCATATTTTTACATTTGTTCGCTCTCTACTTGAAACTCCCTTTTTATCCTAAATATCCTCAGAAAATTTCCTTCAATATTTTAGGACTGACCCAAGCCTTATCTCTTCCATGAAGTCCTTTCATCTTTCCCAAGTAGGGTTAAGTTCTCTCTTGACTTCTCACAGTGTTCTCATAGGTGTACCCCTCTCATACGATCACTAAAATTACTTTTAGAATATCTGTCCCTTTACCAGACTCCAAGCCCTTCAAGGCCTGATATTATGCAATATTAATTTGTACATCAGTCGTTTATATTACTGAAAATTAGTAATTAATGCATGAGAGGCACTAGTTTATAAATAAATTCATGAGTGACTTAGGGTAACTTCACGGGAATTTACACAGATAATGTTGATACATGAAGTTATAAGAATGATACACGTGTTCCCACAACAAAAGATGATCCAATGCCTTGCATACCATATTAGTTATGCATAGCAGTTGTAACAAATTTCCACATCCTTAGTGGTAATTTGTTCTTTTACAGTTCCAAAAGGAGTAAGTCTGCAGTTAGTTTTGCTGGAAGCCAACAGGGTTGGTTCCTTTGAATACGGAAGGGAAAATCAATTTCCTATTTAGACCTTTCCAGCCGCGATGGTCACCTGTGTTCCTCAGCTTCTGGTTCCTTTCTCCATGTTCAGAATATATCTTGTGCTTTTCTGCTGCCATTACCATATGTCCTTCTCTAACTCCTGCATTGCCTTTTAACGAATCATTATGATTCCATAGAGCCCACTTTGACACGCGGATATTCTCCTAATGTCAAGATTCTTAGCTTAAAGGTTAAATTAGGAGGATTGTAAATTCAATTCCAGTCTGCACAGGTTGTGAGATTACATCAAAATTAAATACTACAAAACAAACGAATGAATAAATAAAGAAAAAAAACTTAACTTAGTCATATATGCCAGCTTCCTTTTGACACCTAATGTAATAATCAAAGGTTCTGGGAATTAGGACATGCAAGTATTTTGTCCATTATTCAGTCTACTACCAAAACTCTGCTGCATTCTAACAGAGAATCACGTGAGCACAGTTTTCAGTGTGATGTGACAGAATAATATGCAGTGGAACAAAGAAATGTCTTCCTCATCAACAGACCTTCTCCAGACCTTTTTTCCTACGTATTTCAGTATATGAACTGGTGAGGAGTGCACACAACAGAAACGTTTGCTCAAAAGAGCTTAGAAACAGCAGAATTTCTTAAATATTAAACAAAAGGAAGCTATTTAGAGTGAAGCTGAGTAGAGACTCTCTTCTACCCTTCCATAGCCTTTAGGAATCCAAACATGAAAAGGACACATGTATAACAATGCAACTCCATCCCTCACATTTTAGAATTGTTTCTATTGCTTTACTTGCTGTTGATTTTATTTTCTTGAAAGATAAGTAATATTCTCCTGCAAGAACTTGATCTTTGGTTAGTATTTTAACTAGCTAGAAAACTTGTTAGAAACCAGAGCTAGACAATCTCTTGGATCATTTTACAAAATATCGAAAACATATATTTAATGAATATTAGCTATATTAGTTCAGCTTTATTATATTTAATCTAATTCATGTGGTTTTTTTTTCTTTTGTCTATTTTGTCAATTACAAAGAGATTTACATATTCTAAGACTTAATAAGTGTCTCTTACCAGTCACAGGAGTGACCCTACAGATGAGTATAAGATTTTAATCTTATAGTATAAAATGCATTTAAAAGTACAAAAACCAACTCGAGGGCCTTAGGTACTACTTAAACATGTCCAATATCTGAGCTATTTCAGAAAACGCACCTATTTAACAGTCATATTTCCATTGGAACAAGCAGTTTCATTGATGTAACTTTGATGATTGAAGTTATAGAAGGTTGAAATTTCAGATACACAGTCCTTAAGGTCCAATGCATTCTTAAGTTTCTTTTGCCCTTCAAAACAATTCTGTCAGGAAAGTAGAGCAAGTGCTACTACTCCTAGTTATGGATATAAAAATGTCATTTCTAGGAATTCAAATGTCTTCTCACTAAGCAATGATGGTTAATTTCATACTTAACAATGATTTCTTAACAAAACCATTAATATTTAAGAAGCACAAAGAAAAAACTTAAAACTTAAAACAATCATACAGAATTAATCTTTTATAATAGTTTAATCTGCTTAGACTATATGTTCCATGGAGTTTACTATAAATAGCTCTTATATGTGTGTCGTATGTCAATGTAAAACCATATTAAGTAAAAAACATATGATACTTTTGATTACAAATATTTGTTTTCATACTAGTGATTACATAATTTTTATACAAATAGGCATAGCTACTACTAGATTATGGCAATTGTTTACTTATTTCAGTCAAAGAACAAATTTGAATTTTAAAGTAAATGAAAAGGAGAAAACAAAAAAGTAATGAATAAAACAGTAGTTTGTCTTCTGTTACAATTTCCATCAAGTGACCTCAACTTTATTTTTTTTTAATTTTTTTGTGCTGCACTGGGGATTGAACTCATGACCTCGTGCTTGCCAGGCAGGCCTTCAGGCCACTGAGCTAGTTCCCTGGCCCTTGTCTTTTTGAGACAGGGTCTCACTATGCCATTCAGGCTGGCCTTGAGCTTACTTTGTAGCCCAGGCTGGTCTCAAACTCACAACTATCCTCCTGTCTCAGCCTCCCAAGTGCTAGGATTACAGGCTTGAGCCACCACGTCCCACAGTGATCACAACTTTATATACACTTCTTCATCCTTTTAGTCCTTCAAAAACCAAACATTTCCTGATGTTCTATTTTTTAGATAATCATGCACATATTTTATAAGAAATACGTACATTAATGTCTCTTTAAGTCAGTGAATTCTGTACACTGCCAATACCTAATTGGCATTGTAACTAATTTTCAAAATATCCTAAAAAAAACCTAACCTAACAATTAATATAATATTTAGGATATGTAATTCTCACGTTTGATAAATATCAGAAATTAAGGCGATGCAAAGTAAAAAAAAAACCATAATGTGTAACATTTAATTCATCACAATTACCCAGGTTAGCATGGGTAGTAGTTTAAAATAAATGTTGAATAGAAAGTGAATCCTTGGATGACCATGCGGTTCTTCCAGTTCATTGTAATAGCGACAATGATGAATACTGGATAAGCTTATCATATCAAATAGTACAGTAAAATGCAAAAAATAATCTAAGAACCTCATATACCTTATTCAAGACTGAAGAAGATCACTCAAATTTTTCTATGAGCACCTTTTAAAAATTCTTTTTTTTTTCCTCCTATTGACCCAAGGCTGATAGAGCTAAACCTCTGTCTTCTAAACTGATTATATGGATTGTAGGGATGTTGTGTCAAAGAAAGACAGAATTAATCAAGTATCTTTCTATGCTATGGTTAGAGAAGTGATCAGGGAGAAGCAGAATGCTGATGAATTGAGGTAAAGACATTTGGAAAAACACCGATAAGGTGAGCCCATAAATCAAATCCTTCCTTGTCTAAGTACCTTTTGTTGACTTCAGCTGAAGCAAATATTTTCCTAAGAAATGTCTCTCTTTCAAAAATACAAACTCACTACTCCTTATTTCCTCTGGAGCTAAACACAAGAAGGTTTTTCTAAGGACAGATAGTGTACATGTTATCATTTTGCAAGATCTTTCCATAAATATTAGATTTGACTCCATTTTTACTAAGAAAACAAATCTTAAGGTTATATTGTAGTAAGTTTGTCAGTTTCGGTGTATTTATTTGGAATTTGAAATTTTATCTGTTTTTCTGAGTACATGTGAAATTCTACCATCTTGTTTGACTTGCTCAAGTCTGAATTCCTGTCAATGAAATTGAGATTCCATAACTTGTCTGTAATACCATGAAGAATATGAGCATACTGGAGCTGATGTATTGTAGCCAACTTCCCTTGCTATCTAAAAATGTTCATATCTAGATGGCTCAGAAGATATTCCCTTTAGAAAGACATGAAGTAAAACATTTCTAGCAGAGCACCACCATCATGAATAAAGCTCTTTTATAGCTTCCCGTTGTAAGAAATATTTCATTCAGTTGGACTCTTCAGTTTTAGTGTGAATCACAGGAGCCAAAACTTCTAGAAGTTGATGGTAGTGTTTACTAATGGTTAGAAATGGCTGCACTCATAGTAGCTAGAGGATTAAATTAGCATTAAGATATTTTAAACACAGGCCATATGGTACTAGTTAATTGTGAATCCCCATGAATGCGAGAAGTGGGTATTCATTACCATGTTTATTAATCAAATCATTTTTTAAAAATTCATCAAGTTTCCAACATACATTTCCTTATGTACCTAGAATCTGATATTTGTAGGTCAAGATTACTTCACACTGGGTCACACTCTGCAATGGTACTTCAGATATTTTGAAACCTCTTCAAAGTCATTATAAGGGAAATCTGTATCCCTGTACAGGAGTGTTTCTGTGCTGCAGAACTGGAAATATTTAGCTCCTTCTTGGGCTGATAAATAGTTACTGTAAAATAACATTGATTCTTGTGGAAGCAAAAAACCATCATGATTCATGTTTCACCATCATGCTTATGGACAGATACAAAGTGACAGATGAAATTATTCTCCATGTTTAATTCAGTCAATCCAATGGTTATTTCTTCAGTGTAAAGTAAAAATAGCCCTTGACTATGAGAATCCTTATATTTGTTGATTGACTTGTGTGAGATAGCTGCATTGGTAGGAAAAATCAAGACAAAAGAAGAACAGTAGTCTGAAGTTGTCTGTCTTCCACCACTGCAATGATAATTCACAAGCATATCCAATTGACATACAGCTTTACATGTAATATACATCTACGACTTTAGCTATCACTTTCATATCTAATTTTTACTCCTTAAAACAATCAGAAATAGTTTTTTTACAGAAACAATCATATGCCTTTATGTCTAAATCAAGTTTATGCCAAATATACTACATTTTGTCATAATATGACCTATAAGAACTTGCAAGTCTCCAAAATCTTAATTCATAATTGTGTTTATTGTATTACTCTACTTTACAAGCTCAAAATAATAGGCATTGTAGGTGCTGCTCTAGGCCATACATGTTAGTTACAGGGTGAGAAAAATAAACCTCACGCATAATTTGGAGGTCTACTGCATTAATGAAGTTTTAGGGATCTAATCTTAGAATGGCAGATGCTTCTCCAAAGTTGTTGACAATCTTGCACTACATTCCATGAAGAAAGAACATGTAATGATCTTATTAAAGTATGATGCCTAGAATTCTGATCTACCTACTTAGTAATTAATAAGCCTGTTACTTTATCTGGGCCCAATACAAAATGTGCACCTGTATGTGGTTATTGAAAAAATGTTGACACTTTGTCTTTGCTCTTTTATTCACAAAAGCCAAGATATGGAAATAATCTATGACTTCATCAATGCCTGAATAGATTTTAAACATGTGTGTCATACATGTACCACACAAAGTGCAATACTACTTAGAATTAAAATTTTCTCATTAGAAACTACATGGGTGAACCCGGAGGATTCCTTTGTGTGAAATAAGATAGATTTAAAAAGAAATCATCATGATTTTACTTATGTGTGGAATCTAAAAAAGTTGAACACATTAGGTAGAATAGAATGAATGGTGGTCGCCAGAGTCTGGAGAGAGAGAGTAGGGAAGTTGAACAGAGGAAAAGGCAAGCTGGTATGAGTGTATAAAGTTTCATTTGATAGAAGAAACAAGTTCTAGTGTGTATTGCCACAGCATGGTGGCTCTAGTTAAAAACAATTGCATTTTAAAATAGGTAAAAGAAGGGAACACTATATGTTCTTACCACAGAGAAATAATAGATATTTGGAATGTTTCTGTGTTAATTTGATTATTCCACAGTGTATATCAAAATATCACATTACACCCTATCATTATACATAAGTAGAATTTGAGAATTAAAGTAAAACTTAAACTGATAATATAAATTTTGAAAGAAAAAGAACATAGAACTGAGCAAGATCTCTTCAATCTTTAGAGAACAGCAATCTTCAATTATATCTATAACTTAAAGTTGGTTTGTAGACTCACAACATTTTGGGGTTACAAAATTTAGAAATGTGGAGATGATTTGAAATGTTCTTTAGGGAATTTTTATATTCTTACATAGTAACAGTGAATGTTTCAGAAACCCACTTTTGTTTGAGGATCATTTTCATACTCAAAAATTTTATGGCAATTTTCACAGTTATTTGGTCAGTATTTATTTAGTTTGGGTTTTAACATTGGTACTTGGATTCTTGCTGCTTTAAACTTCTCTAGTTAGAAGTACAGCATCAAAATCTTGGGAAAATATCCATTGAAAATCAGTTCTGAGGAAAAATTTCTGTGGCCATCCAAGGCACTCTCAACACAATGAGATAACTATAACTAATTCATAGTTATATTTTTGTCAATGACATTCAATTTAATATTACAGTATCAATCTATCAAAATTAATGACTTCACAATAGCTTATAATTAGATTAAAGAAGATTATAATTCCAAGTTTTATTTTTGTATCTTGAGTTTTACAGATGAAATTTTTCAAGTAGTAATAAAATCTGATTTAGTTGTTTTGCTTTAGTGATTCAAGAACAAAAAGATTTAAAAGGTTTAAATTCCTGAAGTTTTAAAGTGCTTAAAGCATAACTGGGCCAAAATAGAAAGAAGTAAACACTGACTAATGTCATTTGTATGAAATGGTATAGAATGGAAACTAATAAGAGTTTCAAAAGTACATTAATGATTCCCTAGAAAATGTGCAAAGGGGACAGTTGTTGGACTTACAAAAAGGACACAAAGAAACTTTTGGGGCAATGGGAAATATTATCTTTTTATGGTTATAGATGATTCAGGTGCTTTCATAGTCAAGTTTATAAAATTGCATACTTTAATATGTGCAGCTTATTGTATGTCAATTATACCTCTATAAAAATTTTGGTTAAAACCTAAAAATAGAGTGTGTGAAAGCAACAATTTAACCGTAAGATACAGGCCTCCATGATACACATTATTACATTGACCACCTTACCCAAATAGCTGTAAATAAAAACTGTTTTAATCTTTGAAGAATTTGAAATAGGGGAAATGTGAGTTCACAAATGCCAGGTATATCTTAAAATGAAGAGTAAAACCTAATTTCTACTTTAAGAGCATTCAAAGAAATTCGTAAGACCTAAAACTTTCCCATCATGTAATTTCAAAATATCATGAATTATGAGAAATAAAAATATTGATAGCCCATTGAATGTGATCTAAAAAGTGTTAAGAATTTAGAAGAGTATTCATTTTCTCAATAGGAATGGGAATTTCTCAACGACAACAGAAAAGTGTCTCAAAATTTTAAGGGAAAAAAGTATTAGTCAATATGAAGATGAAATAAAGGACTTTCGAGACACAGTTATTTCTTGTAGCTTGCCTTACATGGGCTTTTCATACAAACCTGGAGAACCCAACACAGTAACATATCAACCCTGAATTAATGTGGAAGGCGATGGTGAGGAAATCATCAAGAAGGAAGTCATTCATTGTTCCTGGTAGGACATGAGAATGGAGCCTTCTGGGACTCCTGCCTCCTGGAAAACTAGCTGAACACAGAAATTTTGTGTTTAGATGTGGTATGAGAAAGTTAGTATTTCGGGGTTTTATTCTGTTCTGTTGTGTTTGATTTTATTGTGCCAGATGGTATGCGAAGTTATTTTGAAGATAGCAAGAGGCAACATAGTAACCATTGTTGGTTTATTTCTATCTTGTTTTGAAGTCTTGTATCACCCTCATTGTTTTGATTGACTCTATTCTGTTTTTTTGGGTGGGGGTTATGTTCTCTTCAAAATAAAAAAAAATATTGAAAACAGAAAGTATTTCGGTAGAGTTTGAAGACAATGGATATTCAATTTCAAGAATAACATAGAAGGCTGTAATTTCCTAGAAACATTTCCAGTTTGAAGAATATCCTAACAGACTGTAATCCATAGAAATTAAAAGTAAAAATAGTATATTTTATGATTCAATCATGATTACTATTAACTTATAATAATGAAAATAAATAATAATTATTAAGCAAAAATTGTGATACAACTTTATGGAAAAAGGGAGGACCGCTGTATCAAGAAGGTGGATACAGAAGTCTGTGTAAAGAACAGCTTCACTTTTAAATATATGTGCTTATATTAGATCTTAAGTGTAAAAGTATAATTAATAAATGAAAATGGAAAAAGTCCAACCCTATACATAGGCAGCCAACATTGAAAGATATTATAATGTAATGGTACTGATAATAATAATTTAGTAATTTTGAGTTTATTCTATGATTATAAGTTTACTAAGCTACTAATATGATAATATTAATTCTTTATGCATTTGATCAGCTTCCTGAGGGAACTGATTTCTTTAAAGATATTTTCTTTGTCTCTCTTCCTTCACCTGTAACTTTTTCTTCACAAGCAGTATTTAAGATGAAGTCTCAGAAATATCTACACATAACAAAAAAGATACTGTACAACTTTTTGCCTCTTGGCAACTGTTAGTTTTCTTGAAGTCAGATTATCCCTGGGTACCATTCTAGGTGACTGTACCGCCTGATTAAGATCACTGTATTTTCAGTCTTGTTCTTAGGACACACGCATCTCCACCATTTTAACAACTGAACTAAACTGTGGAAAGCAATTGATTATTGAGAAATGATAACTGAGCTACACAGCAGCACCATCTTTTGGCCTGCTAAGGAAAATGATCCAGACTTTTAGTCTATATTGCTGACATTTGATGCATGTTC
>RJWT010007736.1:0-27203 GCA_004365215.1 Cuniculus paca | reverse complement strand
AGGCCTTTGAAACAAGATAGTAGGAAATCAATAATGGCTACTGTAATATATTTTGTTATTTTTGAAATAGCTGTCCATGCCATCAATATAATAAAATCAAACAAAACAAAACAGAATGAAACCAAACTAAACAGAACAATGAAAACAGTACAGGGTTTCAAAACACAGTAATAGATTAACAATGGCCACTGCCTTCCCCCTCTGGACATCTCCTCCCCTTTCATTTTCACAACATCTATTGTGCATATTGGATCCCACTAACTCCTTTAGTTTTTTATACTAGGGAGACAACACAATATTCACCTATGTGACTCTAAACCATTTCATCCTTGAACATTATTTCAAGTTTTATCCATTTATGTAAAAAGCCTCCAGGTTATCTTTCTTTATAGCTGAGTAGCTTTCCATTGTACAAAAATGCCATATCTTTCCTATCCATTCTGCAGTTAATGGGTAAGTTGCCTCTACTTTTTTTCTGGTTCCCTGTCACGTAGAGCATTGTTTTCTCTCCTTTGACTTTTAATCTATGAATTTCCTTTTGAATTAAATGTGTTTTTTTGAATAAAGCATATTGATGGATCCTGTCTCCTGATCCACTATGCCTGTGTTTTTGTTTGTTTGTTTGTTTGTTTGGTGAACTGAGACCATTAATGGTTATGGCCAACACACACTGGTTTGTCTCTGCTATGATACTTTCCTGCTGTTGGCTGCCTACTTTTCCTCTCCATTCAGTTGTCTGCCCTGCTTGGTGATCCCCCTCTGCCACTGTTCCTGGAACCGTGGTCTTTTTAAATCTCTTTCTAGAATGTCCTTCGGTATTCTTTGTAGGGTTGTTTTGGCAATCATGAATTCCTTCAGTTGCTCTTTGTCATGGAAGTATCTTGTTTCTCTATTAATTTTGAAAGATAGTTTTGCAGGGCACATCAATCTGGGTTGGAAATCGTTTTCTTTCAGGACTTGAAATACTTCACTCCAAGTTCCTCTTGACCTGATGGTTTGTGTTGAGAAATCTGTTGTGGAAATTCTGATAGGTTTTCCTTTATAGGTGACCTGTTTCTTTTCTCTAACAGCTTTTAATAGTCTATTCTTGTGTTGAATTTCTGGAATCTTGATTATTATACATCTGAGTATGGATTTATGTTTTTTATGACTAGCTGGAGTTCTATATGCCTCACTTATCGGTACATCACGTCATTTTCCCATGTTTGGGAAATTTTCTGCTATTACTTCTGTGAATAGAATTTTAATGTCATTTGTGTTTAACCCTGCTTTTTCACTGACACCTATTATTCTTAAGTTATTTTGTTTTGCGTCGTCTTACAGTCATTGAATTGTTATTTCCTGGTTGCTTGTTATTTTTAAGAGACCTTTCCTTTCACGATTGCAAGCTGCACACCTTTCTTCAAGGTCTGAAAATCTGTTTTCAGTTTCTTTCAAGCAGTTTTGGCAGCTTTCAGTGGAGTTTTTAATTTCCTGAATATCTCTTTGAATCTGTTTCATGCATTCTAAAGCTCTCTTATATTATTCATTCATGATTTCCCCCATTTACCTAGGCTCCTCTATTTTTTTTTATTTATGTCTTCTTTAGAGATGCTTGGTAATTTTTTCTTATGTTTTCCATTTCTTTTTTTACCTGAGATAGTATTTCTGTTCTAATATCTTTTATAGCTTCATGAAGTTGTCTTTTTACTTCAGTTACCATCACTTCAAAAGCTTCAGGTGTGTGACTCCTGATCTCTTCCATGTTTGTATCTCCTGGAATTGCTCTGCTTGGATTGAAGTCCAGAGATTGCCTTTTGCTTTTTCGTCTTGACATTTTCCTGGGTTCTTCCAAACAAGGGGGCAGTGGGGTCCCAGGCACTTCCCACAATGACAATAATTTCTCTGTAGCATGACTGTTTGGTTCTTCTGGCCAGTGCTGGCTACAGGTATCCAATGGTGTCCACTGGATGCGCTGATGCATGGCCAACTGCTGCTTCTCCCAGTCCCTTCTGGCTACCTGGGGTAGGAAGCATCCCTGATAGGAGCTGGAGTGCACATGGGGCAGGGCCAGCCACTGCCTCCCGACCAAGCTGGTTACAGGCAGAAGCCTGTGTGTGTTACTTATATCTACATGTCGGACATAAACCTTTAAATTTAGCATACTTTTTTGGGACTATTTCTCAGAAGCACAGCCAAAGACATAATGTGACTATTAATCCTGCTTTGTCAACTTCACTGGATTAAAAAATGTCTAATAGATTAGAAAACCACTGTCCTGGGTGTGTCTGTGTGGGTCATTGGGTATATATATGGACCCTAGCTTGCTCTTCTCTGACATTCTTCCCCTTCTCTGCTCCTTAGCCACCATAAAATGAGCAGCTTTGCTCCACCAGGCCCATCCAGCATCATAGTTCTTCCTTGGAGCCAACAGACTATGGACTGAATTTCTCAAAACTGTGAGCCAAATTAAATTTTTTCTCCTTTAAATTATGGGTATTGGGTCTTGCATCTCAGCAGGAAGGAATCTGACTAATAGAGGAAATGTACTGAGAAGTGGGGTCACTTCTGTGACTATACCTGACCATTTAATTTTGGAGCATTTCAAACTGGTTTGCTAAATGAGTCTGAAAGAGTTTAGGAATTCAAACCAGAGAAGACCTAGAATGCAATAAGCAGAACCTGGTGGGTGATTCAGGTCAGAACTCCAAAGACCAGAATTCTAAGAGGAACACAAACAGTAAAGCCCATGCTCAGGAGGTTTCTGTTTAAAACAATGACCACTTTGGCATTTAGATTAGAGGTCATGTGTATTACACTCTGGCAGAAAATTTGTCTTCATTTTGCCTATGTCCTGAGACTTTGCAGGAAACTGATGGTAAGGGTAGTGGACTAATTAATTGGGTGGATGAAATTTCAAGACAACCCAACATTCAGGCTGTATTCTTTTGGCCAGATTTATAATGAGAAGCAGGGGGGAAAGGCAGAGCAGAAAATTAGGAAAACCTTAAATTTTTGCCCAGAAGGAATTATGTGTAAAATTAGGGCAAAGGAGGTGTGGTTGCTAAAAGGATTAGCACCATTAAAAAGAAACCAAGTACTTTACATTCATAAAATAAAGAATATGCCTTGAGGCCATCTCAGTAATCAGTTCCATGCATGGCAAACTCCAGGGTGCAAAAATGTCCATCTTTTGTTTGAGAAGAGAGTCCCTGGGACTGTGGGATTTATTTCATAATGCTCAACCATCTAGGTACTCAGTAACTTCTGTAGGCATGGCTACTACTTCCTCTGACAGCAGACCTCGCCATTGTCCATGTGATACTAGCTTTATTGGCCTGCAGAATGTAGGAGTTTTGGGGTGAAATGCCTAGTGCATTAGTAAAGCATGCTCCCGTTGTAATCTGAGCAGCTTTGATCTACTATACCCATCTACTATGAAGTTCCTGCCTTGGAGTGAGCTGACCATGGATTGAATTCCTCAGAACTGTGAGCCAAATTAAACCGTTCCTCCATTAAATTGTGAGTGTTGGGTATTGTGTCTCAGCTATGAGTTTACTAATGCTCCCAATCTAGCCTTTTTTGGGACAGGTATTCATAGCTATTATTTCACAGGTATTTTTAACAAATCCCAATCTCTGGCTTTTACTCCATAATGGAAAGTGAAATTCTTTGCTTTTGTGTTACATACTGTGAATTTATTGAAATTCTGATTTGGGCAGGAAAATATCCTTAATCCTTAACCTGGACTTTAATAGTGTTTGATGTAGCAGTGAAACACTTAGGCCCCCTCATTAAACTGGTGTCTTCTCCCACTCCCATGCTCTTTCAACAGCAAAATAAATAAGAAAGAGGTATCAGCAAACACAAGGAGAGCAAGTTGTTTATATTCACCCCAAAGAAGAGATCCATACAGCTGTGGTTTGTCCTGAAAATCCAATGTGGTGACTAATTCCAATCTGGAAGGATTGTAAATACATAGTAAACTGCTCAAGTTCCTCCCTGCCATGTTTATGGAAGACATCTTTTAAATCCACCACTGCATTCTTTCCAATTCAGTTTCATGGAGGCAGGGACTGTTCAATTAGATGGTCAGTTAATTTATTTTGCTCTTTTTCTGTGTGTTGCCATATTTCCAGGACCCAGAATAACATCTGGCATGCTACATAGTGGATCTTCAATAAATAATCATTGAATGAGTGTAACAAGTGACTCAAATATAGTCTCAGAACTCTTTGCAACACAACACTCTCAGGCAAGCAAGATGAAATTTGTTTGCCACCCTTAGATTCTAAGTTCTTACTAGTTAATCTCATTGTAAGGAGACAGAATACGGAAGGAACCAATTGTTAGCTCATGAAGCAGACCAAGTCTATCTTCTGGCTGTGATCTGCCCTGTATTATGACCCTAGGGATGACCGTCTTTGAATGAAATACTATACAGTCGGTAGCTATAATATAAGACTTGATATAAATTTGAACTATGCAGGCAAGATCAGTGTATCAGATTTCTAAGGTTGCCATAACAAATTACTATCAACTGAATAGAGCTTAAAACAAAAGCAATGTATGTGGCTCTGGATCTTAAGGCTAGAAGTTTGAAATTAAGGCATTGGCAGTACCACATTCCCTCTGAAGGGTCTAGAAAATAAAGCTTCCTTGAAGTTTCCAGCATTTAGAGATCCAGAGTGTTCTTAGTTTTGTAGTAACATAGCTCCAATCTCTGCTTCTGGGGTCATATGACCTTCCTTCTTATGTGTCTATGTATTTAAGTCTCCTTATCCCTTCTCGTGTACCACACATCATGATCCAGTATGTCTTCATTTTACTTGATAACACCAGTAAAATCCCTATTTTTAAATAAGGTTATGTGTTCATAGGAAGCTGGGGTTGAGATTGAAGCCTATATTTTTTTAAGGACACTCACTCCAGTCACTGTCCTTGTGGATCTTACAACTAAGAGGTAAGCTACAGATGAGTAAACAGGAAATGACAACTACATGACAATGTGTTTTCACAGGGAAAGAATGTTGTGAAAAAAACTAAAAGGAGTACCTAATAAACTGCCTGAGAACCTAGATTTTTACTCAAGGGTAGATAGAAGTCTGACAATAAATCATATCACAGAATAAGAAATAGGAGGTAGATAGGTTGTCAAGTACAACTGTTCCAGAAAGTCATTGAGAATTCAGATTTTCTTGTCTTTCGTTACGGTTGTTCTCATAGCCGTAGAATGTCTGCTTCAACATCAGATTTCAGGTCTGCAATGCAGATAAAAAGGGAAGAGGAGAAAAGAGACTTGTAAACAGTCTGACTTTACCTTGGGAAACTGACAGTGTCTTAGCGTTCCCACCTGGCTGACTTCTATTTGCAGTTCATAAGACTGAGTTGCATTCATAGATCTGGGGACTCGAGGTGAGAATTACTAACTGGGCACATGACTATCTCTGAAGCTCTATTAGTAAAGTAGTGAAGGATGCAGGGATTTGGGTACGCAGCTAGGGAATTCCACCAAAGACGGTGAATGATCGTGATGCCAAAGCTGGGACTCAGAGGGTAAGAGTCATGCAGGTATAGAGGGCTGGGGGAGGGGGCTTCCAGGCACGGAACAAAGTAGGAAGGTTCAGAGGTAAGAAAGAGCCGCGTAAGGAATTATGACAGCTGAGTTACAGAGTGTGAGGTGGGGAAGAAGGTAAAGGTAAAATCATAAAAGGCCCCCTAAGCCATATAGATCAGTTATAGCTTTTTTGGTATACAGTATACCCCGTCAATCTCACGGTGCATGTTTGCAGCATCCCTCGTTTGCAGATTTTTACTTAGAACCTAACTAAAATTCTTCATATAAACCCTTGAAATTTCTCAGGAACCTCAAATATCCTTCACGATTTTTTTTTTCTAGGAAAGTTTGCAAGTAGCCAATCCAAAAGCGTTATTCAGTTCTCCTTGCTGCTGATTGGCTGCTGCCCTGTAACCCATCTCTGGCAGGCGCACCGGCGTTCCCGCATCATGGCAGGTTGCCGTACCATCTCTAATGTTCTGGGTTTTGTTCTTCTTAATGCCCTAAGATCGCTAAGATGCCGCCAAAATGCCCTGCACTTTCGAGGGCTTTATTAAACAGCATTTTATAAAATTAAATTACATAACTGCAGGAGGCATATTTAGGGGTTAAATTTAAAAAATAGGTATTTATAGGCATTTTATGACCATATCTGAAATTTATGGTTTTTCATAATTTTCTAGTGCTCTAGGAATGTAGCCCCTGTGAATTTCAGGGGTCCATTATAATTAGAAACAAACGTTGACTGTTTTAAGCAGAAAACATAAATAGTAAAGTGTTCTTGGTCAGTTCATAGGATTTTCTAGGACTGAAAGACCACATAGGAGCAAGGTTCAGATTATAATGCAGAACCATTGCCCCAGCTGCACTGTTTCCAAGGCTGAGCAGGGACACACAGTTGCACTGTCACTGGGCTGGGCCTGAGGAGGTCCCTGAGGCTGAAATAAGGAAGCTAACCCATCCTTTTGTAGAATAACTTTGCAGCTTCACTGACTCTAGTTGTGGAGAATTCAGTAAGAGGCATGGAAAGGGTTTCTTAGGTAGAGATTTTAGGACACATTCAAGAGTAGAATGCGTGTGCTCAAAGACATGAGATGCAGTACGGTTTGGAACTAGGAATATTTATATATTGGGGGATGTCTGTGGAATTTAATAACCTACAGTAAGATAATCTTTGTGTTTTGATTGCTGGTCTAATTTATAGGTGAAAAGTTGGTCTAAAGTAGAAATCTGTGGTCTTGGTTTGGTGGGTGGGAGACGATTCCCCAACCACAGTACCATGTGTGTCCTCAATACAGGTGAAAAAGTGATATGTTCACAGGTGAAAGAGGACCATTTGCAAATAAAAAAGCCAAACCATTTTGTGGACTTCTTGTGTTCCGGAAGAAGACAAAACAATAAAAATAAACTGGGCCTATGTCCTGAAGCTGCAGTTTTCACTTTTTAAATTACTATTTCCTTATCTCCCTAGTTTTTATTTCCTACCTCACTCTTACCACAAAAGCTTCTCTAGACCTAGGACAAGGCTTTACATGCTGGGCAATCAGAGAAGATCACAATGGACAGGTTCGGTCTGAGGACAAGGGGTGTTGAAGGGAGCCTTTGATTTGGAAGGGTTATTGGTTTCTATCTAGATGTCGCTCCAAAGCTTCACGTGCTTATAGGCAGGGCTTTTGGAAGATGATTGGATCATGAGAGCATACTTACCAGTGGATTAGTCCACTGATGAGGCTATAGCTAACTGTGATGTTGGAAGGGAAAGCCTGGTCAGAGGAGGCAGGTCACTGGGGGTATGGCCTGGAAGGGTTTATCTCTTCCCTGCCTTTCCCTCTACCACTCTACTTCTTGTTACCATATCATGAGCTGTTTCTTCCTCTGTGATAGCCCTCTCCCACACTGCCCTGCCTTAGAGCCAGTGAACTATGGACTAAAACCTCTACAAACTGTGAATCAAAATAACTCTCTCCTCCTTTAATTTGCGGGCATCAGGTATTGTATTGTCTCCCAGCAACAAAGCAAGTAACTAAGACAGAAAGACATAGTGTTATGATTTGAATGCAATTGCTAAAACTCAGGTTGAAATTCAATTCCCATTATGAGACATTAGGGATGTGACCTTAATAGGTGATCAGATCATCGTGAATAGAATAAACTGTTTATAGATTGATGGGTTATATGTGAAGTACTTCTTTTACAAAAAACAGTTTGTCTCTATCTTTTCCATTGCCCCCCAAATTGCCATGTGATGCCCTGAGCCACCTCCAGATTTTGCAGAGTCCCCAGCAGAAAGTATAAAACCTCTCATACTTGTAACCCTTTGACCTTGGACTTAGTGTCCAGAAATGTGAAAAATAAATTTCTTTTTCTTTATAGATTACCCAGTCTCAGGTATTCTGGTTTGACAGATGCATTTGGTTACAAAGTGTGATAGCTAATTGTGATGTCAGCTTGAATAAGAAATGCCTAGCAGATTGGTTTAGCACAGTACTCAATGTGTCTGCATGATGGACTCACTGAAGACAGAAGACCCATCCTGGGTGTGGGTGGCACTGACCAATCAGTTTGTAGACTGAATGGAATAAAAGAGAAAAGGAGGAAGTCTCATTTTTGCTTCTTCAGAGGAGCTCCTGTCTTTGCCATCACTTTTGAACATCCGTCTCCAGGCTTCTACTCCAGACCCTTCAGCTTCCTGATACGGATTTGGACGGGTGTCGGAGACTGGCCTGTGCTGCTGGTGCCCAGGTCCCTTTCCCAGGGAACCAACCCACTCCTCCTCTTCCTCCTCCTCCTCCAAGCCTTTGCCACAAAGGAACCACTTGCAGGGACCTAGTCCAGCTACTGGTTTGTTCCCCAACTGAACAAGGAGGATGACAAAGAAACACAAAGTCAGTTTAGTAAGTGGGTAGCTGGGGAGCTCTGGCCTCTAAGGCAGAGGAGCCCTGAGCCTCTACCTCTTCCCCATTTGACTACCCAGTCCCCTTGGGCACAAGCAATTAAAGTAACACAAGGCTCATTTGCCTTCCAATAACTGTTTAGTACATGCTCAGGTAAACATCTTAATCTCAGCTGTATAAACTTTACCCTAGAACCTGCAACTGCCATCACCTCACCACTGTGTGATGCCTTTCTCCTTTGTGCCCCCAGAAGAGGCCAACTAAGCCTCAATTTGCCTCTGTTCTCCCACAGAGAGGATTCTATAGTGCTCTCCAGGCCTTCAGCTTTTGACAAAATCCTTCAGGTCTCCAGCGTGCAAATGCCCCTTTTCTTTCCCACCAGATTCTGCGGGCAGCCATTGTAAACCTACCTTGTAAGTCCCTATCATATAAATCCCGTTATATGATATATATATATATATTCTGTTCCTCTAGTGAACCCTAACTGATATTCCTGGGGAGCACCTTTGAATAGAGAGACAGTATAGAGACAAAAAAAGTCCTTTGGCTTATACTCAATTGACTGTGGGAATATACCAATAGTTATAATATTTAGCCCTTTGGGGTTGGATTTTAAAAATAAATTAATAAAGCTGTTGTTGGGTAAGAAGGGAAGTTAGGGCCTTCGCTGTCCTCGTGCTCTTTGGCTGGTGCCACTGGTCCTAAGCAGCAGGCATATAACCTAGGGCAGCTGGTCAGTGGTCCACCTTCTAACCCCTTGTGGAGGCTCAAGGGTAGCCTGGCCAGTAACAGTGCTGTCAGGAGTCCCTGTATGTCTTTCTGGGGAGGAACGAAGAGCCAGACTGAGCATACTGCTGGGCAGACACCCGGGACCAAGCCTCCCCACTTCTCCTGTGGTAACATCCTCATCTAGAAGGAATTAATAAGGATTTATTGTCATGGCACTTTCCTCCCTGTGTACCTGAGCATCTAAAGTCTCTAGATCCCACTATGAAGTCTCTAAATCCCACTGAGATTAAGTCTCAGCTCAGGTTTTAGGGAGACATAAATAATAAAAAATCTCCGGCTAGTCCCCTTTCTAGCTTACATCAAATCACGAGCAAGTAGCTTGAGTGTTGGCTTTTTAACAGCGTTCAGACCCAGCCGTGTTTTCTGTCAAATAGCCATAGAATACTGCGAAGTAGGTCAGCTGGGCTGACCGCCCCCAGTATGGCCCCCTAGAGGAGCCCCAGTGTTAAAAGTCTGCACTAGGGTTGGGTTCCCTTATCGAGCACACAGATCTCTTTGGAAAATTCGCTCTGCCCACGTGTGACAAGCAAGGGACCTGGAAGTTCCTATAACCACCAGCGAAGAGTTAGGGATTGACAAAAGTTTGAGGAAGGAAGAAGAGGTTATAAAATAGATTGAAAATGATGGGCCCATGCCTGACCATGCCTCTAAGAGCGGGTGCCAGCTCCTTCTTTTGGACTGTCCGATTGAGCTGGGTGCAATGAAAGGTCAACCGAGCAGGGAAAAAATGGACCAGCCGCACGACAGAAGAGGCGAGAAGCCGGGGTACAGCAAGAGGACTTGAGACTCCACTTGTGCTTCTGCAGGGATGGTTTCCCTTTATTTACCAGGGTTCTATTGATCCCTCTTGAGAAGTAAAAAGAACTCGCCTCAAAGAGGCCATTTAGGACCTTCTTTTTTAGCTGTTGCACATTAAGAAGAGATAATTTAAACCGGAAGAAATGGAAATGCTACTAACAGACAAATCTTTTCCCTCCAGGGTCAGGACTTCATAAGGAAAATCGATTCTGCCATAGAAGATAAAGAAACTTGAAGTTAGGGTGAGGAAATGTAAGATGCAAATACATTTTCCATTAAAATTTAATTTTAATTTTTATTGATTTTTTCTTTTCGTATCTAGGGTTTGCTCATTATTTTTAGATGGCGCCCCCCCATTAAGGCTTGTTTGCATGACTTTTGTATTTATTGACAACATTAACTTGAAAAAGTGTCCTTACCTCTATGATGCAAAATTCACCTCTTATCCACTTTCCCAGTAGTACTACTAATGTGATGTGGGGTGCTCCAGGAAAATAATTAGCCAGTGCTGTGGTGAGGATTTGCTTTTGAAAAGCCAGCACAGAAATTCCTCATTTCTTGCCCTGTGCTTTGGAATCCAAACACACAAAATATTTTTAAATGTAAACCCCAAAGAAAATCATACACACATTTCAAAAATATCCTGTTCCTTGGAGAACCCCTTCTTTTGCTTAGCTGGAGCAGGTAGCCATCTGAGTGTCTCTTGCAGTAGTCCTCACGCTCTTGCCAAAAAGTATTTTAACTCAAGAAAGAATGATAATTATGAAATATGAGAACTTTCTTCATACTCACTCATATTCTCTCTCTCTCCTCTCTGTCTCTATATAAAGTGACAGCTCTTGTCTTGGTGTATCAGGAAATACTTTTAATGTGTTCTGATAGTAATAGCTTTTTAAAAAGTCCTTTTTCCAGAGTTCTTTTAATTAAATTCTAAAATCTCAGCTAAACATCAGTTCTCCACTTCCTTCAGAGTTGTTGATCTAACAATGGTAGATCATCATGCCAAAAACCTACAAGTTTTCATCTGTAGCAAGTCCCAAATACTATTTGCTGCATTTCATGACAGAAGATGAACCAAGTCTGCTGACAGTTTTCAAGACTCCTTTGATATAGGTAGAGTGCTTCTTTTATCAGCTTAATGAGATTTTATCAAGAAATATATGGATGGACAAAGAGGCTGGTGTGGTGGCACATATCTATAACCCCAGTTGCTTGGGAGGCTGAGGCAGGAGAATCAAAAGTTCAAGTCCCACCTGGGCAATTTAGTGACTCAATAAGAACTTGCCTCCAAAAAAAAATTTTTTTTTTAAAGGGCAGGGGATGTAGCTCAGTATGAAAGCCACAGGTTCAATCCTTATGTTGCAGTTGGGATCTGCACTGTCCCCTTGAGGTAAGATAGAAGAAATAAAACTGGAAGGAGACAGGGAAATCAAGAATTCAAGATTGTACTTTCAAAGAAAAACTTTTGCTTTAGAACACAAGTCAAGTTTATTCCCTCCCAAAACAGCAAACCTGGGCAAGACCCTGTGGGCTGCACACGGCTCTGCCTATTTGATTTTCAGTGACAAATCGCCTTTTCCTTCAGCTTCCTCCAGCCCAGAAAGCAGCTGCAGTGTAGACAGCGAGTCTAACGCAAACCTCCACTTCAAATTCTTGTGGATGGTTTGCACGGCAACCTGGCAGACAGTGAGAATACACATCCGAGCTCACCCAGATGGGAACCAGCCTTTAAACGTGTGCCCGTCCCTACCGTACCGTGTCTCAGTTCTCCAGACGCCCTCGCTCTACTCTTGAGTGCTGCCTATATTTTCCTCCAGTAAATCCTTCTCATGCCTCGTTTTACAGAAGTGTCCTGAAAATTCTTTTTCCGCGATGCAAGTCAGCAAACCTGTGTGCTTATGTTAAGGGGGTGGGTTAAGTTCCTCATTTCAGCCCTGGGGGCTCTCAGACCCAGCCCGTGACACCCCCAAAGCCTCACAGGCAGAGAGGGGCTTGTGGAAGGCGATTCCATCATGGGAGCACTGCAGCTGACTTGCTGCTAGGAGCTGGGGCCTGATTAGAGGCAGGGCTTGAGGGCACGACTGGAAGGGTATGAACAGCGTTCAGGCGCCTCGCTTCTCTCTGCTTCCCGCCCGCCATGCCATTGCTGCCTTGGAGCTGGCCATCAGGCAAACACTAAGACTTCCTGAACTGTTAGCCAAAGTAAATCTCTCTTCCTTTAAATGCAGATGTTGGGTACTGTGTCTCAGTGATGAGAAAGTAACAGGGACAGCCCAGTAGTTAAAAAAAAACAAAACTGTGATGTAGCCACTGTAGAGCCCTAGCATGTGTGAAGCTTTGAGTTCAAAATCCAGTGCAGGAAAAAAAACAGAGAGGGAGGGAGAAAGGGAGGGAGAGAGGAAGAGAGAGAGAGAAAAAGAAAGAGCAAAGAGATGGATGGAGGGAAATAACAATAGAGACATAGGCACACACACAATATGGAGGATTCTGCATTCTCCTGCGTGTGGAGCCTGCTTATTTATTCTTTTTTATTTTCCTCATTGGTCCATCACCTAGGTTAACTAGCACCTTTGTTAAGCTTTCTTGACAAAATAGTTCTTAGGCTAATTCAGCACCACTTTCACAATTTGTTTCGCAGGTATTATTATCAGCAATTATGGTGACAATATTCACTGTTCTATTTTGACTCATCTTGCTTCAACATCCAGTCATGGTGTCCAGTGTTCCTAGGTCAGTGGCACGGGTTACTAGTGCTCTCAGTGCAGCACCTGGGCTATTTTAAGAGCTATTAACACAAAAACCTGCATGTTCATTTTCCCCCCAGTTGTCATTATCCCATCGTTTCTTTTGCAGGTGAGAATATTCATTTTTCTCTTAGGGATTTCACTCAATTACCCATGTTACAAGTGCTAGGTTGGAACATATAATCAAGGATTCTAAAATCAGAATCGGGGCATCAGAAGGGATCAGGATGTAGGGAGTAGAAAGGAGTGCTGATTTTCCTCATCAAGCAAACCTTGATAAGGAGGCCTCTTCAGATATGGAGGCTGGGAGAGGATAAGGAGATCAGAAGTCAGAGACATGAAACTCACAGGATCACAGACCAAGCCAAATGTTCAGATGCCTATTCTCATGCCCCTGCCCCACAAATTTAAGTGTTTATTCAGAGATGTAAGTATATTTTCCATAGAATTTATTACTTAAAGCAAAAATCTTGCTCTTGTTAATAAAGTTGATTCATTAATATTTTGTAAAAGTTACATTTTATGATTTGTAATTTGCTTTACAAAAATCTAACACTAACCCCCATGTGCCTTTGTCTTGAAGTAAGTACATTACCTACCTTAAGAAAGTCCCAAAAGGAATTGATAGTACATGCAAGTAATAAAAATAAGTTCTTTCTGTTCAAACCTAAAATAATTAGAAGTTAATAATTTTATAATTAGACTAATAATTTTACCTGACAGCAAAGTGGTTTTTTTGTTGCTGTTGTTATTGTTGTTTTTTATGTCAGTACTAGGGATTAAATCCAGGGAGCACTGAGTTACATCCTTACCAATCCCACCACACACATCATTTTTAAAATTTTGAGACAGAATCTTGCTGCTCTAGGATTTACAATCCTCCTGTCTCAACAGCCCAAATAACTGAAATTACCATCCCTGTCTACATTCACGCATCCTGAATATTCCATGTCATCTAAAATAGTGCACATTTGATCCAAAATGTATCTTGGCCAATTTGTAGGCCTCAAATGTAAAGTAAAAATTGTCTGTCTGGTTATTTGTTTTCAATCTTCTTGTCTGAGTTCATTCATGGTTTTCTGAGTTGTCACTTTTTTGGAAAGTCAGTGGTCCTTAGTGTTGGTCAGGTAAAGCTTTATACTCTTTTACTCTTTCCTGTTTCAGAGCTTTGTTGTTTTATTGTTAATTATGTGACTGTTTATAATTGGTGCTTAATATACCTACACACGATCTTTAATAAACCATGTTAAGATAGATTAACACAATGTCACAAGAATATTCTATTTTGTTTCCAACACTGTAATGTTTTTCCAAATGTTTTTTTGGAGACAGAGCCTTGCTGTGTAGTTCAGGCTGACCTTGAACTCACTATGTAACCCAGACTGGCCTTAAACTCACAGCAATCCTCTTGCCTCAGTCTCCCAAGTGCTGAGATTACAGGTGTGTGGCACCATGCCTGGCTATAACACCTTTACCAGCATTTATCTCATGAAAGGTACTTATGCTCACTGAGTAGTTACTATATGTTGTGAGCCCGATGATGATAATGGTGCACAGGAAGGCTCTGTATCCTCTAGAAATGATAAATGAGTACTATCATTGGAGTCAAAGCTCACCTCGGCCACGAATATCTACATGATCATAGATTACCTTGTCTCTTCCCTATTAAATAGAGAGAGAAAAAGCCTACTTCACAAGATCACTGATAGAATGAATTGAACACAGAAAGTGATGCACAAGGGATGATTGGTTGCAGGAATAAAGGAAGTGAGAAATGAAATAAGGTGTTAATTGAGGGTAATTTAGGGAAGAAAACAGTAGTAGAAACCAAGTCGGTAGCATGTGAGCACCTAAGGGTAGCCACACAATGTAGGATAGGGGCTGGCAGAGCCCCATACAGGTCTCCAAGTCAGGAAGAGAGGGTATTAAAAGCCACATGCTGGTGTCTTCCTAGTGTAGTCTCTTCCCAGGTGATGTGAAGATTGCTCTACTGGTATGTAGTTGTTATGGTTTAGATCTAAAATGTTACAGAACTCTCATTTGTTTAGAGGTGAGGCTTTTGGAAGGGGAGTGGATCTGACTTCATCAGTGGATTAGTTAATTTATGAGATTATAATTTCATGCCATTATTGGAAATTCAGGGGATAAGCCCCCGTTGAAGGAAGTGGGTCATGGGAATGCATCCTTGGGGACTATATATAGTCCCTGGTGCCTTCATCTCTGGCTCTTTCTCTCCCTGTCTGCTTCCTTGATACCATGAGGCAAGCAGCTTTCCTTTATTATGTTTTTCCACCATGATGTTGCTGCCTTCCACAGGCCTAAAAGCAATGGAACCGGCTGGTTATGGACTGAACCTTTTAAAGCCATGAGCCCAAATAAATCTTTCTTGGCCACAGTGAGGAAAAGTTGACTAATATAGTAGATCATTGAAAACTCAGAGGTTCATGTTGACAAAAGGACTTATCGCTGGAAGCTGCTTCTGGATTTGATTATCTATTTAATTAAATTAATGGACAATTTACTTAAGAACTACTTGAACTACTGTTCAACAAGATTCTTTAAAAGTTATGTGCATAGTGAGGACATTCTCAGAGAGCATTACTTTGAAGATAGCCTTTGAAATGTATTCAATCATTTAAAAATTTAATTAGTAACTATGCTATGGTTAGACTATACCCCCTAACATTCATGTGTTATTTTTCCAATACATCAGTATAGGGAAATGAGATGCTTTAAGGGTGATTAAATCATGAGGATTCTGACCTCGTGAATGGACTAATGCAATTATTGTAGGAGTGGGTTCCTTATAAAAGATTAAGAAAAGGATGAATTTGGCTTTTCTTTATCTGTTTGCTTCTCTGTCTGCCTCTCTTTCTCATGCTCTTTTACCCTTTTGCCTTCTGCCCCAGGATGACATAGCAAGAAGGTCCTCACCAAACTCTGGCACTTTAATGCTAGGCTTTCCTGTATCCAAACTGTGAGAAATAAATTTATTTTCTTTATAAATTACCCAGTACATGGAATTCTATGTTGGCAATGCAAAACATAATTAAGACAGAGAAGTGGATCTGTTGCTCCAATAAATGCCCAAAAATGTGGAAATTGCTTTGGAACTTTAATAGATAAAATCTGGAAGAATTTAGAGGAGCAAGCTAGAAAAAGTCCTGGTTGCTATGAATGGAGCATTAAGGGCAATTCTAGTAAGGGCTCAGAAGATAGAACTGTAGGGAAAAATCTGCATCTTTCTTAGAGATTACTTTAGTAGTCATAATGAGAAAGTTGGTAGAAATATGGATGATAAAAGACATTCTGATGAGGTCTTAGAACTGAGGAGTAAGGTATTAGAAACTAACGTAAAAGCCATCTTTGCTACTCAGTTGTGAAGAATTTGATGAAATTATGTCCATGTTTCAGGACTTTGTGAAAGGCAGAGCTTCAGACTAATAAATTGGATATTGGCCGAAGAAATATCTAAGCACCAATGCATTTGGTGTGCTGTATGACTGTTTTTACCCATTTGCAGCAAAATAAGACAAGAAATAAATTGTTTAAAGATGAAATTTATAATTAAATAGAAGCAGAGTGGAAAAATTTGGAAAACTTGCAGCTGGCCTTGTAAAGAATGATAAAGTATCTTTAAGAGAACAAACAAGGGTGTAGCTAAGCAACCATTTGCTAAAGAGATTAGTACAGATAGAAAGGCAGAAGTTCCATGCATCAGGATAATGGAATGGTGACCCTGAAGGAATTTCGAAGTCTGAGGATACTAGAACCTTTAAGGCAAGGGTCCCAGAGAGGCCTCAGTGGAGCCTCAGCATTCACTGCTCTGCACTTCCTCCACTCTCTTTCCCTGTACTCCAGCAAGGAGCTCCCAGCCGCTCTGTTCTTGGATCATGTGGACTCAGGTTTGGCTCATGCTGCCTCCCTGGAGTGCACAAGTTGTAAACCTCAACATTGTTCATGTGGCTTTGAGGCTGTAGATACACAGAATGCAGGAGCTGTGGGGACATTGCTGTCTCCACCTGAATTCACATGGTGTCACAGACAGCCTAGGAACTCAAGCAGAGACTCATCACTGGGATACAGCTGCCACAGATCCATACATAGTGACTACTACATATACAATGACAACTCCTGAGACCCCAGAATCATATGGCTAGTAGCTTGCAACTTCACCCTGCAAGCAGCAAGCATGAGACTCTAACTCAAAAGGGCTTCCAAGTGGGCTGAGCCTAGCAAATTCATCGAACCAGGGCTCCATTTCTTGTGGCATTGGGAGCCTAAATCCTACTCCAGTGTGCCAGGAATGCAGGACCAGGAGTTGAAGGAAATTATTCTGGTGCCATAAGATTTAATATTACTTTTTGTGTTTTGGATTTATTTGGGACTAGTCACCCCTTTGTCCTTGCCTTTTTCTGCCTTTTTTGAATAAAAATGCCTATCACGCTACTGTCTTTTGGAATAGACAACTGGTTAAGCTATACAGGCTCACAGCTTAAGGGCAATTTGCCTCAGAATTCAAGTCTTATGATTTATTAGTCTCTGAACTTTGGGTTCTTCAGTTTATAATGGGACAAATTAAGACCTCTGAGGTTAGAATGGAATAAGTGTATTTTGTTTGTCAGAAGGACATGAATCCTGGGGAGCAGAAGTGAATTTTGTAATTTGCATGTATTCTCCTGTGTATGTGTGAAAGAAACTTAATTACTGATGTAGTAGTATGGAGAGGTGATAGGTCATGAATTGATGAATGCCATTATCATGAGAGTGGGTTAATTATCTTCAAAATAGGTTCTTGACAAAAGGATGAGTTTGCTCCCCGACTCCTGCTCCTCTCCTGTTTTCATACCCTTCTACCTTTTGCCTAGGATGATAGAGCTAAAACACTCACCAGACTGCAGCACTTTGAGAGTAGACTTCTCAGTCTCCATAATTATAAGAAATAAATTTCTTTCATTATGAGTTACCCAGTGTACACCGTTCAGTTACAACAGTTTAAAAAGGACTAAGATAATCTACCAATTGTTTAGAATCTTTAAAGTATAAATATGCTCCCTGCCATTGTGGGCCCTACAGTCTATGGAGGGGGAGAATTCTCATAAATTAGAAGAAGGAAAACACAGTAGAGGCCTAAAGAAAGAGTCATAGTTTATCAGGTAAAGGAAAGTGGCAAGAGCACTCCAGGGAACAGAAGCAGCACGTGCAGATCTTTCAAGTTAGGGAAAGAGAGCTCTTTGTGGGAATCAAGGGTTCTAATTTTATCAAAAGAATAAGCTGGAGAAGTAAAAAAAAAATCATCAGAACAAGTAGGTGATTTAAAGTCATGTCACAGAGTTTGCATTTTATCTGAAGAGCTTTAGAAAGCATTAATGGTTTTAGTGGGGTCAGTATAATGGAGGGAATTTGCAGTAAAGATGATTCTCCTTGTATGGTTGGAGCATGCATTGTAATTAAGAAAGGCAGGTGTTAGAACAATTAGGAAGCTATTGAGGAAGTACTGGTAGGGAAATTTCATGACCTAAACTATGATAGTGTAAGGGAAATGGCAATAAAGGAATTAAATACAGAAGTTAAGTGTAGAAGTATGCAGGTTGAAATGTAGTAATCTCTTTTGCATCATTATAGATATGGAATATATGAAGAGTGTGCTTGAATGACAAGTTGTGAGAGAGAAGATGAATTCAATTCTGGATAGGTTATCCAGATATCTAAGTAAATGTCTTATAGGTCATGATATCCATGAGTCTGATATTCCAGTGAACAGGCTGAAATGGAGATACAGAAATGGATATTACTGACATTTAAAAGGAATTGAAGTTATGAGTGGCACATTAAATCACTCAGAGAAAGTGAGAAAACCTGAGAGTGAATTCTGAGCAATGGCTACATGCAAGAAATAATCAGAGAATAGGATTCTATGAAGACGAAGAAAGAGTGGTCGAAGAGGTAGGTAGGATGGAAGCCAGATACTGTGGTCTCACAGAAAACAAAAACAAAAGGTATCTTACAAAGGACAGCATATTAGGTAGCTCTTTGTTGCTTTGACCAAATACCTGAAAAAAAACAATTTCAAGGAGGAATGACTTATTTGGGGCCATAATTTCAGAGGATTCAGTCCATTGGTTAACTGGCTCCAAGGCAGAAACATCACGGTGGAGGGGTATGGCAAAAGAAACAGCCTCGCTTCATGGCACCAAGGAAGCAGAGAGAAAGAGATAACAGCAGAGGAGGGACTTTCCCATCAAAGGGTCACCCCCAAAATCTACTTCTTCTAACCAAGTCCTATGTCAGCACATTAGCAAGGAGCTCCTTGATGGATTAACTCATTGATGAACCCAGTATACTCATGATCATCCAAAAGTCCCTCCTCTGAACACATGAACCTTCTGTGGGATGGTTTTGATCCAAATTATAACAGAAGAATGGTATACACTGTCAAGTTCCATAGAAAAGTGACCAATGACCATCTGAATACACACCTTCAGTGAACTGAACAGACATAAACTAAATTAGAGAGGAAATTCAAGAGGTTGGTAAATTAATGGAGGTAGAGGAAATAACTTTCAAGAATTTTAACCATGAAAAGGAAGAAAGACTCAGGGGTGTAGGTAGAGGGGAGCCAGATTTAAGTCACAACAGCTACCCGAAGAGCAAGATTGCTGCTGAGTTGAAATCACTGGGGCCAATGGATACCTTCCATGGTCTCCTCAGGAGGAAGGCTTACAACTAAGTTGTCATGTGGAAAGAAAAGCTCTCAATCAGACAGAAAATAATGTATAGGGGAGTAGTTCAAGGATGTGGGGATCATTTTCAACATTTTTATAAGCATAAAAATACAAGTGTACTTCTCTTTCTGTCTGTCTCTGTCTTCCCTCTTCTCTTTTTTTACCTCCTATTCTTTTCCCCTCATGTATTTTAAGCAGATTCTGTACTCTAGAAAAAAAAAGAACTCTTTATCAAAAGGAAAAAAAAATCACTAACAGTCACTAACCAGAGCCCTGCCCTACATTCACAAAGCTACACAGTGATACCTGGGTTATCAAACTCAATTTGTTCCAAATTTGTATTCAAACACCAAAAATTTTGAGAACCAAACATATTTTTCCATAGGAAATAATGAAAAACAAAACAATTGATTAGGCAACCCCCAGAACTATGCTTCTTCTTTCCAGGATTTTAACAAATTTTGCAATGATTTCCTTCGTTAACTCTATCCTACTTCTCACAGTTTTCCTCATCACTTTACTGCTGGTATCACTAACTTTCTTTGGAACCATGGTTACAATACTTCATGCAAATAAAGTGCATATAAAAGTGCATGGTGATGAATGCTTTAACACACTAACACAAGCACTATATGTGGTCTGGGGCGGGAGCAGTAGCACCCTTTATGTCTGCAGCAAGATGCAGCATGGGACACACTCTCAGCAAATACAGGTTTCTTCCCAAGTTGGATTTTCAGTTAGACTGTGAAGCAAAGTTGCACACACCAAGTGAATGCTTTTTAAACTTTGCTGTTCAAGTAGTTGAAAGTTTGAGCTGGAGCTGTTCAACAACTGAGGTTGTTGTTGTATATTCTTTATCTGTCACATTTGGTACAATTTTTGTCTTTACATAATAAATTGCACTTATTGTAAAGCTACAAAAACAGAAACAGCCATGTAACGGGTTTTCTGGGATAAGACCATTCTGTTTGTTTGTTGAGTGGTTGGTTGGTTCTTTGTGTTTGTTTTTTTGTTTTGTTTTGTTTTGCTTTGCTTTTTTTTGATCTCTTAAAAAGCAGTTTTGAAAATATTTTCTGGCATTTTAAATAAATATGTTGATATCTAACTTGTAACTCAAAAAATCCAATTTACAAACTCATTTTGTATGTTCAATCTGAGAGGCAGGTTGAGCTGAATCATCTGTGAAGCTAGGTTGGTGCTCACTTGCTGCTCAATAAGAAACAGATGTATCATAAGTGAGAATGTTTGTACTCATTTACAGAGCAACAATATTTCAGCCTAGTCATAGCCATAACATTTCATGAGCAGTCTTTAACATTATTTCTCCCTGGGAATGAAACATTTTTTTTTCCTGAGATTTGTTTAAGATATTTGGTTTCAAAATGGACTCATGAAATTTGTCTTCTGGAGAATGGTTAGAAAGGTAAATACATAGAAAAATGTTTTCAAAAACTTCCAATGCAGACATGTATTTTCCACAAGTTGCAAAAATGATTTCAGTTGGAGACTAGTGACAACACTCTACTGGCTCAAAATCACCTACTAATGTCTGCAGGGGAAGTAATGAAATATGATACTAATAAAAAGTAAAATTATAATCACTGTGGAGCTACACAACATTTAAATATCCCTTGACAACTGTGAGGAAACTCTAAGTAATTATCAAGTCTCATTTTAAATGAAACGTGGCCTTGTGCCCCACATCACTCTTCTGCAGGCATGCTAATGAAGGAGACTTATGATGCCTTTGTGTAGATTGCTGCAGTTATTTGGCTTGCCACTCTTATGATATAATCTTTTTCCATTGCAATTTAATTAAAACAGTGAAAGATCTGACCTTTGCTGAAGATTTTCTTATCCAAAGCACTAAAAATATCTCCTGGAAGCAGTCTGTCAATATGATCTTTCAAATGCAGTGCTGCTAGTCCTAGAGAAGAGAAAGGAAACGAGACACAACAGAATCTACAAGGGTGATTAACACACAGTTAGTTGTCATGAAACCAGAGTCATGAGGTTGTTTACAAGGAGGACATAAATTTAAGCCATGTGGTTACAGAAGGCAATGAATGAAAGTCCCCCATCTAGTGTCTGGCATATAAAAATGTCTGACCAGTGTGAGAACTTCTCATTTTCCTCACCCTTTTCTAGGAATTATTTTTGTGTCTCTTTTGGTTTAGATGGCATTTAGAGGCCTTAATACCTTGATTTATGGAGATCTCTGGGAGGATTTCCTGTCCTCATGGCCCAATAAATCTATGCAATCTGTAGCAAAAAAGTTTGATGAAGAAGGAGCCTTCTTTATTGATGAAAACAGAAGCTCACTACCTACTCTCTTCTGATAACTGAAGCATTCATGTCGGGCCATAGGAGGAATGCCTTTTATCTCCCTGCTATGATAGAAGAGAAAAGTTCTTCCTTTTTACTGTGTCAATGTAGGCTTCCAATCTGAACTACAATCTGATGGGTAGAGAATTCAAGTAGCTCAAGGAGAAATGGAGCCCATCATGAGGAAGAAGTCCCGCTAATTTTGCTTTGGGTCAAATCCTTCACTACTTCCTAGTCACCACTGGTTAGGAAATACACAGATCACTTCTGATTTGGCTTATAAATGAGAAAAATGTTTTTGATTTTGCAGACTTGTCAAGACAATAGAGATAAATATCACCTGGGTGGAAATTTGTTTAGTATATCACCTAGCACATATTTTTGTTTAATACTAAGTAGAAGCTATTATCAATAGTCAGGAACATTTTTTAAAAACTCAGCAGCTTGTGGGTCAAGTTAAAAAGCTACAAACTCTCCCAAGAAAATATAAACTCAATATTCTATTGGCCAAACTCATGTTGTTGATTAACTGAATCAAATAGTAAGCACAGTTTAGTCAATACAACATTGTTCCACTGCCCCAACTCATGTTATTGACTAACTGATCAAACAGTAAACACAGTTTAGTCAATATGATATTGCTGGTTCCCTGAATTAACACCAATTTCAGGTTTAATTCAATTCATGCATAGTACTCTCATGTATTCTCAGTTCTGACTGTGCTTTACTTTCTACTGTCTGAGTTTTAATTAGTGCCTCACAGTCCACACCAAGTGTATATTGGAAAAACTGATGTCAAACTAAGGCATGAGCAAACACAAAGACAAAACTGCAATTAATTCATCCTTTTCTGTAGAGCTGATCCTCAAAAGTTCTTAACAAATAATACGGAATAAGCATCAACCAACAAGAAGGGATGTTGGCTATAGAAAAATGAAATGATAACAAGTGAGACAGTCGAGCCAGGCATGGTGGCACATGTCTGTAATCCCAGTACTTGGGAGGCTGAGGCAGGAGGATCGTTACAAGTTTGAGACCAGCCTGGGTTACAAAGTGAGTGCATGGCCAGCCTGAACTGCATAATGAGACCCTGTCTCAAAAAGACCAAAAAACACACACACACACACACACACACACACTAGTGAGAGAGTGTACCAGTCCTGCACTTCTCCACAATGCCTAGCATTGAGCTTTGCAATAATACATATTCAATTAATATTATTTAATTGAATCACACTGTATTAACCTGGTCAACTTAAGAAAGTGAAGTTAATTAGGAAAAAATTGAATTAACGATTTTCAATTTAAAGATTTATAAAATAATTATTCTAACTTTCTTGTTATGTTTTTTGGTTTTTGTGTATGAGCTTGGGTATATGTTATGTGGGTTAATTCTAATCTTTTATGATTTTTATCTCAACAAAATGACATTTGGGATGCTTTAAGTGACATATTTTAATGATCACTAATTATAATCCATTTGTAATTTGACCTATTCAGAAAAACTCTCTTTTTAGTGTATAAGGGGCTTTATGGGGATTCCTGTGACAATCCTTCAAAACTGAGAAGACAAGTCCAACGAGGTTTAATGAATTATCAAAATCAGAGAACTCGTGAAATAGAGTGAAGCCTTCCATCTAAATCATGCAGTTTCAAGTCACGTTATATTCACTGCACAGCATGCAGCCTTCTAGCTTCCTGAAAATCCACATTAAGCTTTATCTGTGGCAGATTCAAGTCTTACTAACAAGCAATTTTCCATAGTGCTTCTTGTACTCTAAGCTTCAGCACCCAGGACAGCACCCACACTGCTAAGGTCTGAGTCAGTAGGTGGAATTGATTTTGGAATTCCTTTTTACATTTCCACAACTTTTTTGTTCTGAAGACAGCACTAAATTTCTCTGAGCCTACTCCTCTCTTACATTCCTGGTTGCCGTGCCCAGTGGCTGGGTTCGCCACCACGACTGTTGCTTCCTCAAAACACTCCAGTTGTCACTCTTAAGCACACTTGCAGCTCTGCTAACAATTTCATATGAATAAATCAGAGTTGTCAGAAAGTGAGAGCAGCACAATTTTAACTGTAATTAAACACACATACTTTGCCCTTTTACATCTGTTTTTAAACCAAATGCAGACTTTAATAATTATACTAAGCAGAGGCATCTGGAAGATGTTTTGATACTAGTTGGGAGCAGACACCAGATGGGTTAGTCAATCTGGAACAGATGGTAAGTTAGTATTAATTAATTGTAAACCTGTACCTTTCCACTATTCATGATTCTTAGTGTCTATAGATAAGTTTGTCATTTTTTTTTCAGTTTTCTACATTCATATTTCCAAACTGTGGTTTTAAGAAAAGAAGAGAACTTTTCTCTTTGATTAGAGAATATTCTGAGCCCCCAAATACTCTGGGGTTGAAAAATGAACTCTAGTGAGCTCATGGTATTATTAGTAAAGCTAGGAGACTCATCATTGTTATCATTACCACAAACTTAGAATTTCTCTATTTCTTCTTAGCAATTAATGCTACCCTCTTCCCATGGTCTTCCTCTTCTGTTCTGTATTGGCAGTAACATTACTTGTGGAAACTTCATCCAAAGGCCAACAGTCAAGTGGAGTAAAATATACTTTTATAAATAATAGAGAGCTCCCTGGAAGGCAAAAGTTGAGGTGAGCCAATGAGAGCTAAGTTGGGGCAAGACTTCTTTTAATTCATACATTGGCATCTTGGATGAAATGCATGAGGGAAAAAAATTGAGAGAAGGAAAAAATCTGTTTTTTGGTTCTATGGAGCTATGCCTGCCTCATATTGAAATAAATGGTCACAAGGTCACCAAGAATATAGCATGGGTCCACATAGTCTTATTGATAAAGTAGTAAGAGTTGGATTGATGAGCACTATTTTGCCCATGGGGATAATATAGCACTCACTAGTCAATGTTGCCCAAGTTTACCGTTCAGATCATCAGTTTTCTTCCTTGAAGGATAGAAACAAAGATAAGTACCCACATAGCGTGATGTTTAGAGTTTTGAAAAGTTACTACCATTTTTACCATTCTAAGAAAGTTGACTTCCTAATGCCTGAGACTCTGCTAACATAATCACCTCACAATCTTACTTTAAATATTTTACAAATAATTTTTAAAAATTAAAAAGTGAAACTTATAGTAAAAAATCACTAGAGAACTGATTTGGAGGCTAAAGAGAATGAGGAGGCAGATTATTTGAAAGTGCTAGTGCCGGAAAAGGGGAAGAAAGAGTCTGAAACTATTGAAGAAAATCATGTTTTGTGTCAGGTTAGCCTTAGAGGCCAGATAAGACAGCAACATTTTCTTTGTCTAGTTTTATCATGTGTTTAACTTCTGTTGCCTGTCTGGTGTATAGTGGGCTATCTATTAACCTGACCTATAGAAGAAGAGAGCTCAGAGAGAGTGAATATTTCAAGTCTCACCACATTCAAAAGTTTTTCTTCCAGAATTTAGACCATTCAGATTGATAGGAAGCATCTTCATTACTCATCTTACCTAATCCTGAGAGTGTACAAGAGCATACTTCAACTAATTCATCAAGATTTCCTCCTTATATCTTAGATACTGTTGCATTTTCTCTCAAATATTTCCTAGACACAGCTGTAGAAGTTAGGTAGATGGTTACTGGGACCAGGGCCGGGTATTTCTGGACTTCTAGAGAAGTCCAAATAAAAGATTGCTCTTGTGAATTTAAACAACAAAATAGGACTAAGGGAGAAAAAGTTAAGAACCAAAGGAAGCTTAAAGTCCTACAATGACATTACACAGTCCCAGAAGCATAGTTCTAGGAGTGGAGATGCATCCTTCTCCCATGTCAGAGGAGGAACTCACACCTCTGAGGACAAGTAGCCACTTCTCAACTCCCAAATCCAGCTGCCATTGTCATTTGCCATCACAGACTCCTGTGAGCACAGTCTAAACAAAGGCACACTAAAGTACTAGTGTGTAATCATTATCTCCTTAATGAACATGACCAGGCCATGAATAACCTTAGACAACTAGAAAGATTATATTCTTCAGGACCCTAGAGTTCCATACTGTTGTCCCATGGACTATCTTGGAGAATGCCAAGGAAGACAAGCAACTGGAGCTTTTCCCCTGACCCCTCGAACCCTCTACTCCATTGTTACTTCCAACAGGGAAGCTCACTTCCAGTTTACACTGGAGTTCTATGTAGTATCTCCAGACAGATTCTGTGTAGTATCAGCTTGGGGACAGACTCTGCCATTTTAAAAGCATACTAAAACTCATGGGCGTTGATAGTGCAGACCAATAGATCCCATTTCCTTAGAGTATTTCTGAGATCCATGTCACAAAACCACAAGCCCAACTAATCTAAGAAAGATTTCAACCAAAATGTGGGCATGCTGTTCAGAAAAAAGAGATTTTTAAATTTCTGCCAATGTCACAGTATACAGAAATTTAATGTACAATGACTATATATAATCATTTACTAATTCCATATTTTCTGAGTATCATTTGGTTACCCATGTGGATCTGGGGATGAATTTTCCATTACCCACATCAGTTACAGTCTCACTGTAAATTAGTATATTAGGCATCTGTTTACTTAACATTTCTCTCTTATGAGCTTAGGTTAGTATGAGTTGGTCCATGAAACAGATCCATTATCAAACACTAATTGAATCACAACAAAGACTCCTAAGTCAAAGACAAAGATAATTTTCCAAGTTTCAGCCTCTTCAGGAGTTTCCAAACATTTCTGCCCTAATTTGAAACCTCTTTCAAATGTTGACCTAAACTTTCCTGTTGAAAAAAGTACTTAGACAAGAGCAGATTTGAAATTTGATTCTGGACCATCACTTTTGAAACATGTAAATGAAACTCTACTTATATTCTTTCATTTCAGGAAATCAAGTTCACATTAGGAAATGGCAAAAGCACATAATGTTAAGCAGATGATATTATACTTTAGTAATAGACAATACAAATACTTCTATGTAATACTTTTCTCTAGTATTCCACTAACCATTAATAATGTCCTTTCACATTTATGTAACTTTACTTATGGAAATTTTACACAATACGACTAACTCATAAATTTTTTTAAAAAATTAGATATATAGCTAAAAATATCACCTTTTACTGTAGTTATTAAGCAACTTTATGTTTCAAAATAGAACCAAGCTAGACTAGGAGAAACAATTCTTCAGAAGAAAATTATTTACTGCTATTTCAATGTGTTATGGAGAGGGCTGTCTTTATCTAACACAAAGATAAAGTGAGAATTAAAGCTTTAGAGAATTTCAATCTCTTTTCCTGGGAATTTGTACTATGTGACAAATAGAACTCAAATATTACTTTCTGAAAGGTAAGAAACTATCACCAGCATTTAATGATAG
>RJWT010007735.1:0-27249 GCA_004365215.1 Cuniculus paca | reverse complement strand
CCTCCTGAGTGCTGGGATTACAGGTGTGTACCACCATGTCCAGTTGAAGTAATTCAAATTCAATTGCCATTCTGAGTTTTCATTCCCTTTACTTGAAAGAAAGCTTTTAACTGTATATTATATGTTATTGTGTATTTCATTAGTAGCCACTGCTAGTCTTTAAGAGATCAAGAATGGAGTAGAATTTGCCATGGGCTAATTTGTTCATTAGTTGAGTTCTCTCTTTTTTTTGTGCTGGGGATTGAACTCATGACCTCACTCTGGCCAGGTACGCACTTATGCCACTGAGCTAAATCCCCAGCCCTGAGTCCTCTTTTAGATTTAGGCACTAACTAGAAAGTTGTCTGCTGTCCATAGCCTCTCAGTTTCTCATTCAGGTATCAAGTTCAGTTATGGATTAAAGAGTGAGTGGTGAATGAAGTTTAGAGGGTATGGGACTGCTAATATTATGGAAGGGGTTGTACTGTTCTTTCCTGAGGTTGTTTTGAATTCTGAGTGGAAGAGGACAAGCAAAATTTTTAGGACTGGATCTAGGAATATTGAAGAAAGCACATTGGCTTGAGGGGTATAAATTGGTGACCCATAGGGCTTAATTCCTGAGGCAATAATCTTTATAGGAGTGGATTTCAGACAAGTTGGTAAACTGTAAATATAGATTAATAGTACTTTACAGTAGATTCTTGAATGGAGAATACATTTGCTTCTCAAATTTGTTATTTATAGTCCATAATCAGTATGGTTGCTAATTTTACAAGTTTTTTTTTTTTTCTGAAAGCAATTCTTTTGATGGTTTAGAAAACTTACATTTTGGCATAAATATTTTTACTTTTATTTATGGCTTTTTAAGACAGGGTCTTGTTATGTAGTTCAGGCTGATCTTGGACTCACTATGTAGCCCAGGCTGGTCTTAAATTCATAATGCTCTTCCTGCCTCAGCCTCCTGAGTGCTGGGATTATAGGTGTGTGCTCCCACATCTGGCTACAAATTTTTTCATGGTAATATTCTTTGGAGGAGAAATCTTACATTGTGCTGATTTTTTTCTGTGACCTTTGAATTTCGAAAACTTGAAATAAGTTTTAATCTTCTACTTTACTCAGCACCATTGGCAGTTTTAAAATTTTTTCTGTGCCGTGACGTGCTTGTGTTAAAATTCTCACGACCTCGTGCTTGCCAGGCAGGTGCTTACGCCACTGAGCTAAATCCCTGGCCCTTGTCTTTTTGAGACAGGGTCTCACTATGCCGTTCAGGCTGGCCTTGAGCTCACTTTGTAGCCCAGGCTGGTCTCGAACTCTTAATGATCCTCCTGCCTCAGCCTCTTGAGTGCTGGGATTATAGGTGTGCGCCACCAGGCCTGGCTACACTGATAATTCTTATGGTTAAAAAGTTGTCATGAGTTTATTGCTCTTAGGGAAAGTTTGTAAATTTTTTTTTTTTTTGTGGCACTGGGGATTGAACTCATGACTTTACGCTTGCCGGGCAGGCGCTTAGACCGCTGAACTAGATCCCCAGCCCTGTTTTTGAGACAGGGTCTCACTATGCCGTTCAGGCTGGCCTTGAGCTCACTTTGTAGCCCAGGCTGGTCTCGAACTCACAATGATCCGCCTGTCTCAACCTCGAGTGCTGGGATTACAGGCGTGAGCCATCACGCCCGGCTAAGTTTGTAAATTTTCTTCAGACTTTTTTAACTGTAAAGAGATGTTAAATCTGTAACTTGAGTTATAAAGTTTATTTATAAAATAAACTTTTAGAATATGAATACGTTTTTAGAATAATGTGTAAATATATACACACTATAACTTATTTAATTGCACAGCTAGATGAAGTATACACTAATTGTTCATGTCCAGAACTAAGCTATCATCAGTACTCTTAAAATCACAGCGCACACCTGTGATTCCAGCACTCCAGAGGCTGAGGTCGGTAGATTGTTGAGTTTGAGTCCAGCCCAGGCTGTATGGTAGTTCAGGGCCAGTCTGGATTACATAACAAGGTCCTGTCTCCAAAACAAAACAAAACAAACAAAAATAACATAGTTTCTGTCTTCATTCTCTTACCAAGATGGGTCTAATTCATATGTAGCTGTGGTTTGCATGCCTAACAAGTCATCACGCTGCCAACAAAAATTGCTCTAGCTGTATCATTAATATTTACTTTGAGAGCATATTTCTCTGAGTTATCAAATGGTATTTTAGTACTGTTCATACTTATTAGTTTTGCAATAATTGAGGTTTGGTATAGTTTGCAAAAATTTTAAGTCATATTTTGTTATTGCTTTGTGCTTAAAAGGTCCTAAATAAGATATCAGATACTACTTTTGTCTTTTATTTATAGGTAAAGATTACATTTTATTTTTATTTATTTATTATTATTTTTTTTTTTTGCAGCACTGGGTATTGAACTCACGACCTCGTGCTTGCCAGGCAAGCACTTATGCCACTGAGCTAAATCCCCAGCCCTAAGATTAGATTTTAGATTTCTTTATTTTAGCAGAGAACTGTATTGATTACTGGAAGTAAAAACTTTTTAAACAATTATTTATGTTGATTTTTAATTATACTGATTGTATGCTGCATCATAAAGGTTGACACTTTTTAAATGTTAGCTGTGCAAAAAGAATAATGGGTAAAATGTAACACTCAGTTCTAGAGTGGGACCAGTGTATGTGGATTAAACATACTGCTTTTCCCCCTTTTTTTTTGTGTGCGGGAAACTAGAATCTCAAGAGGAGGATGGAGATATAGAAGTTGAAGAGGCAGAAGGAGAAGAAAATGATAGACCATATAATTTGAGACAGAGAAAAACTGTGGATCGATACCAAGCACCTCCAATAGGTAGGTGACTCTGAATAACTTTTTTCTGATTGATCAGTTTATTCTATTCTAATGCTTTTTAAAAATTTCTAGCATGCCCCCCCGCCCCGGGCCTTGTAGTGTGCTCATGTATTCCCAGCTACACAGGAGACTTGAATCTAAGAGTTTGAGACTGGCCTGGGCAATTTAGCAAGAACCCATCTTGGAAAAAAAGACAGGTTTAAAAGATTGACATCTTTTGTAGATTTTATCTATCTTTTCTGCATACATATCTATGGATACATATGCAACTAAAAGTTAAAGTACATGGTAACAGCATTCAATTAAGTACACCATGTACTTTTTATTTATAGAAGTGTATATTTAATAAATACTGCCACTGCTTATGGATAACATATTTTCCCCCCAACACTGAGGATTGAGCCCAGGGATGCTCTTCCACTAAACTACGTCCTCGTGCTCTTTTTCATTTTATTTTTTCCAATTTTGAGATAAGGTCCTCCTAAATTGCTCAGTCTGGCCATGAGATTGCAGTCTGCCTGCCTCAGCCTGGCAAGTGGTGGAATTAGAATTGCACATGTGTTATTTTATAGCTTTTTTAGCACTGTCACTTATAATAGTTAATTAGGGGAAATATTTCCATGCTTTAGGAGGCTAGGAAACTTAAGGTTGTAGAAGCGATATACAATTGTAGCTTGACTAACAACCTAAATTTTTTTTTATTTTGGAGAAGGAAAAAAGTTAAAGGTTTACTTTAGTGTTGCTGAGTCTTATGGCTCATAATTTCTTCTGCAGATAGTATTTTATTGATCTTTTTTCAGCTCTTGCAAAATTTTATCATTGATCACACTTTTAGGCTTTTATTTTAAACTGAGATGTAACTCATCTAGGTGTGAGCACCACATTTAGGTGCAGAACTCAGTGGTTTTTAGATATCTCTACTATCTGATTTCAGAACATTTGATTATTTATAATTACTTCTCTGCTTTCTTCTGGGTAACTTCTCTGGGGAACCATTTATCTATGTTCTGCTTGTGTATTTTTTTGCCTGTATGACTTTTTTTCTTCCTTTTTTCACTTAGCATATTTTCAAGAGCCTAAATTGTTTTTGTTTTTGTGTTTGTGTTTTGAGACAGGGTCTTGCTATGTAGTTCAGGCTGACCTCGAACTTACGGCAGTCCTGTTGCCTCAGCCTCCTGAGTGCTGGAATTACAGGCATGTGCCACTATGCCTGGTGGGGAACCTAATTTTTTTTTTTTTTATTAAAAATAATGTTTTCTTTCTTTTTTTGGAGACAGGATCTCACAGTGTAGTTCAGGCTGGCCTTGAACTCATTATGTAGCCCAGGCTAGTGTCAAACTCGCAGTACTCCTGCCTCAGCCTCCTGAGTGCTGGGATTGCAGGTGTACATGACAATGACTGAGGAAACTCTATGCTTTAAAAAAGTGACTGATTTTTTTTGAAAGGGTGTATCAGATGTCTCTCTAGAAGTTGCCAAAATATGCAGATACCCATCTACTCCAGTGAGAAGTCTAGGTTATATAACCCTGTGACTAGTGAAAGGTGGGTTGGTTGAAACAGTTGGGAACCATTGTTCCAGAGGATGATGATGATGATGATGATGATGATGATGATGATGATGATATGATGATACTTATTTATTTATTTTTTTTTGAGATTGGGTCTTGCTATGAGTTCAGGCCCTTAACTTGCTATGTAACCCAGGCTGACTTCAGCTGCTGCCTCAGCCTTCTGAGTGCTAAAATTATATAGATTTTAAAGAAACCTTTGTTGAGGTATAATAGAAATATATTCCATTTCATATTTATAGTCTCAATTAGGCAAGTTTTATATGTTAAGTATGTCCCTATAAAACTATCACTATAATCAAGATAATGTTCATCAGTCCCCCAAATTTCTGTGTACATGTATGTAGTATACTCTTTGATTTGTGTTTCTTCCCCTTTTAATCTCTAGACAGCTGTAGATCTGATCTGTTTTTTTTCACCTTAATGCAGTTTATACATATTTTCTCTAATGTATAAATGGAATCATACAATCTTTCATTTAGCATAATTATTATAAGGATTCATCTACCATATATTGTTGCATATAACATTAGTAGGTTCCTTTTTATTGTTGAGTATATATCTTTTTTTTCTTTTGGTGTTGCTGGGGATGGCCTTGGTCATGCTAGAAAAGCACCGTACCACTGAGGCATATCCCCAGCTGGGTACCGGGGATCCGGGGATTGAACCCATGACCTCATGCTTGACAGGCAGGTGCTAAATCTGTGTCTTTTGATTGGGAAATGGAGACCATTCATGTTGAGAGTTATTACTGAACTGGATTTATGCATTCTAGTCATTACATTATCTTCCTGTTGCAGAATCTTTATTTAATTCTCTCCTGTTTAATTACTTACCTTACCTGGTGTATTCATTCCACTAGACTGTTAGGAACTGTTGGCTTCATTGTCTCTTTGTAGGATATCCTCAAGAATTTTTTTGTAATTTTTTTTCTCTTTTTTTGAGACAGGGTCTTACTCTTTGATTTTTTTTTTTTTAAACTCAGCTAGCTTTTTACTAATGTCTTCTGTAAGCTCACTGATCATTTTGTTAAGTTCATTATCTGTTTTTGTTTGTTTCATGAAAAGAAAGCATTGATTTTCAAAATCCGATTGTAACTCCTTCACGGAAGACCTAAAGCAGACACCTTATTGGTCTGTTTTCTTTTGTCTTTTCTTGTATCATTTAATTCAGCTGTTTGACTTTTGACACCCTCCTCCCCCCATCGATGCCTGTTGGATCAACTTTGTAGGAAGGAAATCAAAAGTTTCTGAGGAATTTTGTTTCCTCTTTTCCTAATGTGTGTGTGTGTGTGTGTGTGTGTGTGTGTGTGTGTGCCCCGAGAACAGGTTGTAATTCATAACAGAAAGACTTTGTTACTGTTGAGAAAATCTCTTTAGTTAATATCTGTTTTCCAGTGTTCCAGTGATGGATGTGCTATGCATGTGGCTAACTAGGCTTTTGCTTGTGCCCCAAGGTCTGAACTCTTCCATTACTTTGGAAAGTAGAATTGACTGAGCAACCAGTTCTCCAGAAGTATCTCTGTTGATGACACAAAGACAAACCAGATATGGGTATATAAATAAAACTAATTAATAACAGTTACTGTGCTACCTTGTCATGTCAGTAGCAGTAAGATCAGCAACAGTAGTAAAATCAAAGACACACTGGTTATTGACCTGCCATTAGAATCAACAAAAGGTACTACTGTACCACCTTTAACAGTAGAAAAGAGATCTGTAATTATAATGTGACATAAAAAAAACAAATATTGACATTAGAGACTTTTTTTTTTTTTTTTTTTTGCGGCACTGGGGATTGAACTCATGACCTTGTGCTTGCTGGGCAGGCGCTTAGACCGCTGAGCTAGATCCCTAGCCCTGTTTTTGAGACAGGGTCTCACTATGCCATTCAGGCTGGCCTTGAGCTCACTTTGTAGCCCAGGCTGGTCTCGAACTCACAACGATCCGCCTGTCTCAGCCTCGCGAGTGCTGGGATTACAGGCGCGAGCCACCACGCTCGGCTGACATTAGAGACTATTAAGTACAGTAACTGTACAACCATTAATAGAAATGAATTCACCAACAAGAGTTAACTGAGTATCTAAAGGTTAGTAAATCTTATTAGTGATCTTAGTAATCCTAATAGAGAAGGGGAAAATGAAATAAGATTTAAAAAAATAAGAAAAGATGTGAGGGAGAGAAAAGTGAGAAAGGATTGTATTAAAGAGTGAAAGAAAATTTATGGAATTAGGTAAGAACAACAAATAAAAAGAGTAAAACAGATGAAAATAAAAATAAAGCAAAAGAATAGAAAAAAATTAAAAAGGTAAAAGAGAAAAAACCTCAAACCCCCCTTCAAAAAAAAGTTCTCCAGAAAAATCAATGAAGAACAAGAGAAATGAATCAAAAAATATTTTTCTGTGTTTTTGTATGAGTTCTTTCTTTCAGGGGTCTGAAGTATTGAAATCCATCAGAAATGGGGCAGGGATAGTGAGTCACTACTAGAACTTGTTTTGTTTCTACATTTAGGTTTTTGTGTGTAGTGCTGAGTCCTGACCTGCTTTTCCTGTTGGGTGTGGTTGGTCAGTGGTATCCTTCCTAGGACTGTATTCACTCCATCTGTTCCCAGGTTCCATGTCTCTGTGTGCATCCCAAGCCATGGCTTTCCCACGTAGCTTTCTGGCCTGTGGATTTGCTCCAGAGGCCCCTCTGTCCATACCCCCTTGGCTGTGGCAGCTGTCTAAGCAAAGGCATATACCTGATTGTGTTGGCAGGTGGGAAAGCAAACAGACCACTGAGCTCTGTGTTGGGTATAGGTAGTGGGGTGAGTAGGGGGTGGTGCTCTGAAAGCCACACATGACCTGCCTGGTTTCTCAACTTGCAGGAAAGAACACCCATGTCCTTGGACTGAGCTTACACTCCTTAGTGTCTATATGCAGCTTGTACCCTCTTGACAGTCTCTTATGGCTGAATCCCACGCAGTCACTGTTGAAGAGTGTCACCAGAAACCCTGAAGAATATTTGGTCTATACAGTGAACCCTTGACTTACGAACTCAGTTCATTCCTGAGTGCTGATTATAACTCAGGTTGTTAGTCGAAAGCTCAGGCTCTTCTTCGCAGCCATCAAAGTCTCTCTCTTGTATACAGGCAGGTCTCAGTGTCCGTAGACATAGGCCTAGGGTTTCTCAGTTCACCCCATACAGGAAAGGTTGTTGTAATATTCCTTCCAGAACTCTTTAAAGGTTAAGTCTGTGTCTGAGACCATCTAGATGTGAACAACTTAGGTTAAGACCGGAATTTTAGTTTTAACATAAGATCAGTGTCTTGAGTTATGACCTGAATGTTGGCCACTTTTGCTTCCACATCTGGGTAAAGTAAAACCCACCTGTCCATCCTTTCCAATGCGTATTTTCTTTTTATTTTGCTTTGTCCAGGTGCTATGATCTGTAACCTGGTATCCTTGGCTCTTGCAGAGGTGCTTTCATGTGTCAGTAGTCGTTCAAATTGATATTTTTGTAGGGGATGATTGTTGGATAGGGGTCCCCCCTGGCACCAGAGATCAAACTCACAACCTCGCGCTTTCCAGGCAGACGCTTACACCACTGAGCTAAATCCCCCGGCCCTTGTCTTTTTGAGACAGCGTCTCGCTATGCTGTTCCGGCTGGCCTTGAGCTCACTTTGTAGCCCAGGCTGGTCTTGAATTCGCAACAATCCTCCTGTCTCAGCCTCCTGAGTGCTGGGATTACAGGCGTGTACCACCAGGCCCGGCTTGGATAGTCTTTTTTTCACAGCTTTCTTTAAAAAGAAGTTTTTAATGGCTTATGCTTTTGGCGGTGTATCTTTGAATCTTTGTCTAACTTACAGTTCCAGATATTTAAGTTTACATTTATTTAGAATGTTTATTTCCAACTCGTGAACACAAAACTTTTTTTTGTTTTTTTTCATATGCTTTCAGACAGAATTTGGAATTCACATGATTAGATCCCATTCGGAAAGTAAACAATTTAATACTCCTTATTAATTTATTATTAGTTATTTCTATTGTATCCTTTTTCTTTTTCTCATAGTACCAGCTCATCAAAAAAAGAGGGAAAACACACTGTTTGATATTCACAGATCTCCAGCAAGAAGAAGTCATATCAGGTATGTTTTGTTTGGTTTTGAAAGAAGGAAATATATTGCATATGTTCATGAGAGAATAGGAGACAAATTGTGTTTTTTGCCCCCTGCCATCCTCTTTCCTTCTTTCTTTTTTTTCATTAATGGCTAATAGTTATGATGCTGTATGTGACTATTACCTTCCAGGTTTCCAGTTTTTAAAATTTTTTTAATTGTTTAAATTTTTTTTTTCCCTTTTCTCTTTTTGAGACAGGGTCTCATTATGCAGGTAAGGCTGGCCTTGGGCTCACTTTGTAGCCCAGGCTGGTCTTGAACTTGCAAGGATTCTGCCTCAGCCTCCCGAGTGCTGGGATTACAGGAGTGTGCCACCACACTGTCCTAATCGTTTTAAATGTATATTTGTTACAGCCACGTACCTCTTCGGTCTCTTATTGAGACCAAATGAATGTGGTGCTCTATAGTGTGCTTTTTTGAAGCACCGATTCAGGTTTTTTTTGAGATTGATCTTGCATTATTGTCCAGGCTGACCTCTAGTTCCTGGGCTCAAGTAGTCCTTTTTCCTCAGGCTCCTGAGTAACTTGGACAGTCAGTGTGCACCACTATACCCAACTAGTTCTTTGATACTGCTGTTTTCCTTCTTCTCCTTCTCCTTGTCCTTGTCCTCATCCTCATCCTTGTGCTTGTCCTCCTCCCCCTCTCCCTCCCCTCCTCTTTCTCCTCCACCTCTTTTCTTTCTCTTCCTCCCCTTCCCTCCCCTCTCCCTCTTCTCCTTTCCCCACCTCTTCCTCCTTTGTATTGTCCTTTTTTTTTTTTTTGTACTAGTGGATGCAGATGTTTGTATTAAAAATTTTTTTTTTGCAGTACTGGTGAGTTTATCAAACATTCTTTCACATGATTAGGTTTATTGGTGATTGCAAAGATTACCAAGGAGAAGTGCCTCTCATTGTTTGTTTGTTTGTTTGTTTTGGGGTGTTTTTTTTTTTGAGACAGAGTCTCACTGTAGCTAGGCTGACCTCGAACTCATGGCAGCCTCAGTGCTGGGATGCCAGGCATGCACCACCACACCCAGCATAGTACCTTTCCTTTTATCAAAGGGCACACAATAGCTTCATGAAAATTGGTAATTTTTAGTTAACCTTCATCACTTGGTTAAGGTAGCATTTACCAGTTTTCTTATCTGTAAAGATAGTAGTTTTTTGTTTCCATAGCCCATTCTTTGCAAATAAGTTACCAAGTCTACCATAACTAGGGAGAAGGCTGATTTGGGAATTAAGCTCCACCTCTTTTTGTGAGGAAGTTGGCTCTTTACCTCATTAAAAATTTTATTAATTTAATTAAATTCTTTTAAGACAGGACCTTGCCAGGCAGTTCGGGCTCTCGTTCAACTTGCTGTGTAGCCTAGGCTGGCCTCAGACTGGGGATAATCCTCCTGTCTCAGCCTACCAAGTGCTGGGATTACAGATGTGCACACAACACCTAGCTTTATTAATTTGTACCAGTACGGATCATGTATATTTATTTCATGCTTTGGGTTATAACGGCATACTAGCTAGCGTATTTTTGCTTAATTGTTCCCGCTTTGTCCATTGGGATCTCTTTCAGATTGGTTTCCATGTTGCTTTGACATGCTTTGTCCTTTTCAGTTTTGAGCACTTTACTTTCTGGTGTTAGAACATGCACTAGCCTCATCTTGTACATTTATCAGCTGTTTTTCTAAAGAGAGCTGGTTGCATTTATTGGACAGTGACATTTGAAGTCGGCATCTGGGTACTGGGTAGGTTTGTTGCTCTTGGACGTCATTACTTCTATCTAGCCTGTCTCTGCAGACAGAACTAGATATGTACACCCCTTAGGTACAAGCCATCTGTTGGGTGTAAAGTGTATCTTACGTGGTTTTGACTTGTGTCTCCTTAATGACTGATGGCGTTGAATGTTGTTTCATGTCCTTATTGGATATTTTTATATCTTCCTTTCAAGAATTGTGTATTTATTTATTTTTTTGAGGCAGGGTCTTGCTGTGTAGTCCAGGCTGGCTTTGAGCTTACAGCGATCCTCTTGGCTCAGCCTCCTGAGTGCTGAGGTGACAGGTGTACTTTACCAAACCGGCTGTTTTCTTTTGTGCTCATCCTAGAATAGAATTGTCTTTTTATTATTGAATTAGAAGAATTCTTTTTTCTTGTCTTTTTTCTCTTTTTTCCTACAGCACCGGGATTACACCCAGAACCTGAATACTGAGCTACATCCTCAGCACCTTAGCATCCCTTCCTTTGTCTTTAAGATTGTGAGACAGCATCTCACTAAGTCAGTGAGTCCCCAGGCTGGATTCACACTTGTAGCTTTTTGCCTCAGCCTCACAGAGTGCTGGGATTACAGGTGTGTGCCACCATGCCTGGATAAGAGTTTTTTGTATATTCCAAATATAAGTACTTTCTTAAAGCTGTGATTCGCACCTGTAATCCCAGTCTTCATGAGGCAGAGACCGGAGTTTGAGGCCAGCCTGGACTCCATAGTGAGACTGTGTCTCAAAAAACCAAGAAAAAATCAAAGATGTAACTTGCAAATGTTTCAACCCATGTTTGGATTATCTTGTCACTTTACTGATTATGTCCTTGGAAAAGACACATGTTTTTAATATTCATGAAGTTCAGGATATCCGTTTGGTACCTTATGCTTTTGGTGACTTATGTCAGAATCCCTTGCCAGGCCAGCCTCAACTGCATAGTGAGACCCTGTCTTAAAAAAAAAAAATCCCTCGACCAATCCCAGATTGTGAAGATTTGCACCTGTGATTTCTTTTACACATTTATGGTTTTGCCTCTTCTGTTTTGGCATTTGACCCATTTTGAATTAATTTTTGTATATGTGACTTTTTCCTTTTTAAGTTCTCTGCTTTTTGTGGTATTAATATTATATATCTTGCATCTAAAATGTTACAAATCTAGCAAAAACATTGTTAACCTTATTACTTTATATAATTTTATGGCTTTAATAGCTAAGAGAAGAAAAACAAGTGTATGTTTAGATCTTTTGTTATATATTAACCAGAAAAGTCTTTTGGTGTTCGTGCTTATTTTTGTTATGACTTGCAGTCATTTTCTTAGAGCAATAATAAATAGGTCTTTCTGTTGAGGCTGGAGAGGACAAAAACTATGTAAAAATAGGAGTTGATAGACTATGAGTAAAGGGTTACCCAGGACAGGAGTCCCAGGTCTTGGTAAAGTTGAAAGGAAAGAATTGATCTATGAGATGGCTGTGTTCAGAGCAGACCACTGAATTCCTAAGGAAGATCCTAAGGAAGGTGACACTGCACATAGTTTTAGTGGCCCTGAGGTGCACTGGCTGAAGGATTATGAGGGTAGTAAGTGAAGCTTAGGTAGTAGGTGGGGAAAACAAGATGGAAGGGATATTTGTAGGCATATGGCTAGCACTCAGTGTCACTGGCAATGTAGGGGGGTAGGATTTAGGGTGACCTTGACTCTTTTTGGTAAATTTTTGGTTGGTAAAACTTAACTGAATGTGAAATTTAAATGGTTGAAGAATTTGAGGTGGGTATGATGAACTTGATTTGGATGTGTTGAAGGGGTGATTTTTTTTTTTTCTTTTTTTTAGAGACAGGGTTTCCTTATGTAGTTCAGGCTGACCTTGAACTCACTATGTATCTCAGGTTGACCTTGATGTAATCTTCCTGCCTCTGCCTCCCAAGTGCTGGGATTACAGGAGTGTGCTACAGTGCTGGCTTGGTGGTGTTTTTATGATAGTGTTTTCTAGTTATCTTAGAGATATCATGAACTGTGTAGTAATTAGACATTTATTCAGATTGTTTCTCCCTAGGATTTACTTTAGCTTGATATTGATTACAAACTCCCTTGCCCCACTTTTGACTCTTTAGTAGTAGGGCTGAATTTTAACAGACTAGTGGTTCAAATACTGTTGCTTGAATACCTCTGGTAGATATAAAACTTAGTTAAGTTTTGGGGTTCTCGCACACAAGCAGAAGAGCTGGAGGCCAGCCCATCAACAGATATTTGAACATCATTCAAGAGAAAATGGAAGTACACACTACAGGAGTAACTGAATGTGTTTATCTGGACCGTGCTCCTTTTGACAAACACTGTGAGACCTGGATAAGACTTGTAAAAGTTAATCCATTCATTAAATTTCTGGAGATGAGGTCTTGCTATGTACTGTAGGTTGGCTCAGAACTTGCTTTGTAGCTCATTGTGTAGCTCAGCATGGCCTCACACCCTTCTAAGTGGTAGAATTACAAATGTGTCCTACCAAACTGCTATTTTTAAAATTCAAACATTTTTTGTATGTTTTATAAGAAATTCAAACAAGATAGAAATGTCTGAAGTGGAAAGCGGGAGTCTGTATTCCTGTAAACTAGTATATTAGTTTTCTAAATGTCTGAACTGTTTCTGATCATTTGGGACAGGAAGGCTTTCTCATCTGAGTCTGTTGTTATTTATAGCAGTGATAGATACTCTTTACATTTGGATGCAAATTAAATTTATTGTTTGAATACCTTCCTGGACTACCTTTTTTGAAAAATGATGTACTTTCATCCTTTTTTTTTTTTGATGGCACTGGGGGTAGAACTCGCCACCTCATGATTGCCAAGCAGGTGCTTAGGCCTTGAGTTACATCCCCGGCCCTTGTCTTTTTGAGACAGGGTCTCGCTATGCCATTCATTTTGTAGCCCAGGCTGGTCTTGAACTCGCAATGATCCTCCTGTCAGCCTCCGCGTGCTGTGATTACAGGCGTGCGCCACCAGGCCCGGTCTTTTATTCTTTTTCTCTGAAGAACTTACTACCTTTATAGTTTGTAAGTGTAAATTACACAAGGGCAGAAATCTTAACAAATACTGACTGAATATTCTCCTGAGCTAATTGAAGATATATGGTTAATAAGATATAATGAGCTAGCGAAGACATAATATGTTTTTAAGAGCCATTTGCTACTATGTGTTAACTTTGTTCTTTTTCAATAGGAGAAAGAAGCATGCGATTCATAGCAGTGACACAACTTCTTCTGATGAAGAACGGTTTGAAAGAAGGAAATCAAAGAGTATGGCGAGAGCAAGAAATAGGTTAATAAACTTTTTAATGTTATTTCTATGTTAGGAAAAAGAAAGAACAGTTTTGTTTTGTGGGGGACAACTTTTTTCTCTCTCCTCCCCTCCCCTCCCCTCCTCTTCCCTCCTCTTCCCTCCCCTCCTGTCTCCTCTCCTCTTTCTTGTCTTTTTGAAATAGGGTCTTGCTATGTAGTTCAGGCTGCCCTTGAACTCACTGTGTAGCCCAGGCTGGCCTCAAACTTGCAGTGATCCTCTTGCCTTAGCCTCCTGAGTGCTGGGTTTATAGGTGTGCGCCACCATGTTTGGCCCAAGTTTCTTATCTGTACTAGGCTTTTCCTAAGGTTGATGTTCAACATATTTTCAGACTTTAATAATGCAATGATTAGTTTCTACTTTATAGTTCTTAGACTGGAACTCTAACCTTGGGAAATGTCACCTAAATTAATTAGGCTGAAGGTACTCATGGTTGTGTAGTAATGTAGGAGAGGCAAAGAGAAGGCAGCTAGGGTCAAGAGCCTGTGCCACGCTACATGCCAGTATCCATCTTTCCAGGTGAACTTTGCCTCTCATCCACCTCCACTTTGTGAAGCTGGCTTATAATGAATACAGCATTTACCACAAAATAGGATTTCTGACAGAATTATTTCAAGAGCCTTTAGATTTTTCTTTGGAAAGTTTGTTTTTGATGTTGATGGCCTCTAGTGTTCTTTGCCTAATTAGGAAATTGACTGATGACTACATGGCTTACTAAAGCATCAGCAGATTTTCACAGTTTGTCTAATAAACTGTCAGATAATTCATTTTTTAAGAAAATTGAGTTAATTTTTGGTTTATATTTATAATAAGTTAGATTTAGAGAGCTTATATTTAGCAAAGTATTCCTATCATTTGGCCTTGTGTATCTATTGTAGAAATACCAAGTTGTTTTTTGTTTTTTTTTTTTTTGAGGCAGGATCTTGCTATGCAGTTCAGGTTGGCCTTGAACTCATGGCAATCCTCCTGCCTCAGCCTCCCGAGTGCTGGGGAAGTATCAGGTATTTAGTTAGCAGGTCTTGGCATCAGGCTTGAATTGGTATAGATTTTAAGCCAAAAAGAATCCATTATGAATGATGGAAAGATTATGCAAGAGAATAATCTAAATTTATTTATCTATGTGTCGTCTCAGTATGTGGCCCAGATTGGCCTGAAATTCTGTCTCAGCCTCCTGAATAGCATCTTGCTTTTAAGTGGCAGTAGTGGGAATTGAACCCTGGGCCTTATGCATAGTTAGGTAAGTGCTCTACCACTGAGTCATACCTCAGGCCCTGTTTGTGAGTAGCTGGGATTATAGACATAGACCAAGTGCACTTGGCCAAAGTCTAAAAATATTTATTTATTTATGGAACTGGGAATTGAATTCAGGATCTTGCACTTGCCAGGCAGGCACCATGCTGCTGAGCTATATCCCCAGCCCCAAAATCTAAATTTGAATAAAAGAACTTATTACTGATTATATTCAAAAATTATTTTCATAGTTACTGGATTAATGATTTTTGGGTCAAAGAAATGCTCTTGAATTAAGAAATAAAAGAATTTAAAGCCTGTTTAATCTGAATTGTTCCAATAATCTACTTTGGAAATGTATTTTTTTAATATAAATTAAGATTCAGAAATGTTAGTGAAAACTGGACATGGTGGCACATGCCTGTAATCCCAGCATTTGGGAGGCTGAGGCAGAAGAATTGCTGTAGATTCAAGGCCAACCCAGGCTGCATAGTGAGTTCAAGGCTAGCCTGAACTAATAGTGAGACCCTGTCTCAAAAAACCAAAGGTCAGTGAAATTACATTCATCATAGACGCTAGTTTTTTTATTTTTTATTTTTTTGACAGGGTCTCACTAGATAGTGCAGACTGGCCTGGAGCCTGTTGAGATCCTCCTGCCTCAGCCTCCCAAATGCTGGGATTATAGGTGTGCTCCACCATGCATGGTGAAGCTATAGTGTTTTGGGGCTATTTATGTCATATTTTGGTGTTTACCTGTACAACTGTATTTCCTGTTACAATAATGAAATCTTCAGCCACATGTGGTAGCTAAAAAATAGATCTGTTTGCATTATATCTTATAGACACTAAAATAACATCAGTGTTACTATAATTTTTAAATTTACCCTCAAATTTTTTGTGACTGTGTCCTTTCAGTTTATATGACTGGAGAAATTCCTTTCCATTATGCTAAAAAAGAACAGTGGTAGATCACATCTTGAGAATTAAGCTTTATCTTCCGCACAACTACCTGAAGAGAGTTATCTCTAAATCCTATACTTCATTATTTTAATTGTAGTATCCTCTAAGAAAACTTTTTTTGGGTAACACTACAGTTCAGATGTGCTTTGGACCCCAGAGATACATCTCTGTGTTGGAAGCTTGGTCCTCAGTGTAGAATTGTGGGGAATGGGGCCTTTAAGTGGCAGGACCTGGTCAGAGGTCTTCTCTCACTGGGGATACCCCTCAGGGAGCTCCTGTGAGACCAGCCAGTTTCTGGTTTGAATCTGTAGCTTCCTGTCTCCCCATGTGATCTCTCCTTCCTGCATGTTCTCCTGACGTGATGCCATTTGCCATGATGCCATGATGTGATGCAGCTAAGAGCCATCACCAGAGCTGGCACTATGCTGTTTGATATGGGGTATCTATTATTATTATTATTATTTTTTTATACCAGTGATCGAACTCATGACCTCACGCTTGCCAGGCAGGCACTTGTGCCGCTGAGCTAAACCCCTGGCCTCAGTTATTTTTTAAAATTGAAATAGTTTGAACTTTTTGAGCACATAAATGTAATGATCTTGTTCGCTTTATCTAAGAATAACTGTAATTTTGGTCAGTTGAATTTAGGAAAATAATTTAGAATATGAAATTCTTTGATGTCATTTTCTGGGTTATGAGAAAAAGCAGAAAGATAAAAATATGTCAAAGATTTCAACAATAAAAAGATGAAACTGTTAATCCTATTAACTTGAACTTTTATAAATTTCAGATGTTTGCCTATGAACTTTAGAGCAGAAGACTTGGCTAGTGGTATTCTCCGGGAACGAGTAAAAGTGGGTGCAAGTTTGGCTGATGTTGACCCAATGAACATTGACAAATCGGTAAGTTTTGTGAATCCTTTTCTACAAATAGCTTTTTACATTTTATTTATTTTTTGTTTGCTTGTTTATTTTGTTTGAAGTTTTTCCTAGTTCTTATAAGTAGACATGGTAAGTTAATTTTTTTCAATTCAGTGTTATTAGAACATGTAACAGGAAATTAGGTTGAGAGTGTTATGAGGGGCAGGGCCCCATGAACCGTGGTACAGCATGGGCTATGGTATGAAACTGTTTAGTTTTACAATTAGATTTTCATTTTAGGTGGATCACTGAGGTTATGATGTTGTTAATGAATTTAAGCGAAGGAAGGGTGGCGTTATAGAGATTAGTTTACTTGTCATTTGTAGCCTAGTAATCACAGTGATGATGATGGTAGAAAGTAAGGTAACAGAGAGAAGTAGTAGATAGATATGGGAAATTGAGGATTCAATTCAAATATAACAAAATTTGAAGAGTTAATTGCTTTTGGAGAATAAAAAGCTGAGGATTTTATTCTGGCTTCTGTGTTAGTGAATAGGTAAATAATGAATAGAATGGATGGATAACAGCTTCATTACTGAAGAAGGGTATGTAAGGAGAAGTAGTGAGATGGAAGATCGTTTAATTGTAGACATTTTATAGGAATTGGTGGCTTAAGACAAGGAGTAAGAAGAAGTAACAGGCAACTGGTTGTTTAGGTTTGGCATTAAGGAAGAAATGTCTGGGCTAGAAATTTACATATGGAAGCCAGGCGTGGTGGCTCACACCTGTAATCTCAGCACTCAGGAGCCTGAGACAGGAGGATCTTTGTGAATTCAAGGCTAGCCTGAACAGCATAGCGTGACACTTTTTCAAAAAAAAAAGACAAGGACTAAGCGCCTTGCCTGGCAAGCACAAGGTCATGAGTTCAATCCCTGGTGCTCCAAAAAAAAAAAAAAATTTACATATGGATTGTCAATAAAAAGATGGAAAATACATGAACCTACCCAGGGAGATTATGTGGCATGAAAATAGTCACAGGATTTAGAAGACATGATTGATTATTTTTCACAGTTAATTATAGTATCTTATTTTGGCAGATAGTTTGGAATAAGATTACTGAATAGCTGAAAACTTATTTGATATTTTTTTCTTGTTCCTGTATGCAACATAATTTAACTGGTATATATGTGAAAGATTTAAAAGAAGTCAACAAATAGAGATGTATCTATTTACAAATGAAATCTCCGTTCTGAATTTAGAGCTTAAGATGTTCGTCTTATTTATAAGTACCTAAGGAAATTTCAGAGTATTAAACTTGTATTCCAAAATCTTTAGAAACTGGTACATTTTCTCAGTGGATCTTACCATGATCTTTGCTTATTTGGTTTATTAGCACCTCATTCTCTTGGATCTGTGAAGTTTAGCTATCTCTGCCAGTTAGTTAAAATAACTTCTTAAAATTTTACATCATGTACAAGATAACTTAGCTTCTTTTACATTATTTCTTTTATTACCCTTTCTTAAATTTTCTAATTTACTAAAGATTTTGCTATCATAATAATATATTCATTGTAAAACATTTTGAAGTACTATAGAAAAGTCTTTTAGCTATTTAAATTATTGTGGTTGAAAAGAACAAATCTGATAGATCAGTGTTATGCTAGCTATTTTTTCATTGTTTTCCCATTGAGAAAAATTAAATTTTCCCCTAATTAGAGATACTAAAGAATAAGGTTTTTCGTTTGTTTGTTTGGTCTTGTTTTATTTTTTGAGACAGGATCTCACTATGTAGTTTAGGCTGGCCTTGCACTTACTGTGTCATCCAGGCTGGTCTTGAATACTTGGTAATTCTCCTGCTTCAGCCTCCTGAGTGCCAGGATTACAGGCGTGCATTGCCATACCTGGCCAAAGAATAAGATTTTTTCAGGTTACATTGAGTCTTTAAGGGCCAGAAATTACTGTAATAGCTAATATTTTCTTGCCTTCCACTTGAACCAATTTTTGCCCCATGGAGGTTAATACTGCCCCTGCTGCGATCTTCATTAAGGTTTTAGGCTGGACATTAACCTTGTTCCTAAGTTGTTCATTTAAAGAAGAGTACTTGTTTGCCTGAACTGAAATGTAAACTTGAATTTTATTGTTAATTTTATTTTTGAACACTTATTTGTATATAGTTGTATCCAAAACTCCTGTTGAAAGCATGTATTTTTGACTCATAAAACTATTTCATACATTTAGAAAATTCTATAAAATGTAAAATTAATTTCTGTTAAATATTTTTCACCCTTTTCCAAGGTGCGGTTTGATAGCATAGGTGGATTGAGCCATCATATTCATGCACTAAAGGAGATGGTAGTATTCCCACTTTTGTATCCAGAAATCTTTGAAAAATTTAAAATTCAGCCTCCACGGTAAGTAATGTCTTAAAGTGAGTTCTACATGTTTGCATTTTAGACTTTAGGAACTAAGAATTTCTTTATACAGGCACTGAATATACAACTGGATTGTATAAATGGATTTTCCTGAGTCGTTCTCCCCCCCCCCCTTTTTGAGACAGAGTCTTGCTATGCAGTTCAGCCTGGCCTTGAATTCACTGTGTAACCCAGGTTGGCCTTGAACTTGCAGCTATCCTCCTGCCTCAGCCTCCCAAGTGCTGGGATTACAGGCATGCACCACCACACCTGCTTCTGAGCTTGGCTTTCTGATATCATCTGGTTTCATGCTACGTTGTTTAGTGTTGGAAGCACAATTTTATTGGTGTGTTTCTCTGACATTTGTTGTAGGACAGGGTAAAGTTGACAATTTACAGTATTTTTATGATCAGATCATGCCTGATCATTAGATGGTTACCCTAGTGAACTCTTAGTGCTGAAAAAAATGTTAAAGAAAATTGGGCAGAATATAAATACTCTGAAAGTATTTAAGGTAGACTGTTAGATTTAAGCTGATAAATGTTTTTATCGAGGAGTTATTTTTATTCAGATTTGATTATTTTCCATGTGTTTAAGTTTATGGAAAATCTTGTTAAAGAGTCATCTACTTTTTGTTTCATTTAAATAGAATCTCACTGAAATTCAGGGTAGCTTTGAGGTCACTGTGTTGCTCAAGCTGGTCTCAAACTCCTTGGCACCAGTGATCTTCCTGCCTTAGCCTTTAAAGTAGTGTATGATACTTTCTAAGACTTGAAACTTCTGGGTTATAAGGATTTATTAAAAAATTTGATATCTTGCAAAATGGCTCTGTTCTTTTCCCTCTCTTTTACCTACCAAAGCTTAGTGCTTTGAAGTCTCAACAAAGTGAAACTTTTTTTTTTTTTTTTGTACCAGGGATTGAACTCACAACCTTGTGCTTGCCAAACAGGCACTTGTGCCACTGAGCTAAACCCATGGCCCTGAAACTCTTGTTTATATATAGGAAAGAGCTTTATCAGTGCCTAATGATTACAGCATACATTAACTGAAAATTGTATGGGGGGGACGGGATTCCTTTTAAATTGGCTATCATTGGTGATAACATTAATTTTTTTTTTTTGATTCTTTATTCCTCTAGGGGCTGTTTGTTTTATGGCCCTCCTGGCACTGGTAAAACCTTAGTTGCCAGAGCATTAGCTAATGAATGCAGTCAAGGAGATAAAAAGGTGGCTTTTTTTATGCGAAAAGGAGCAGACTGTTTGAGCAAGTGGGTTGGTGAGTCTGAAAGGCAGCTTAGGCTCCTTTTTGATCAGGTAAGAGGAATCACTAATTCAACAGTGTCTTTTTTAGAACAGTAATACCTTTTTGTCTGGAATTCCTGTTTATGAGGAGGCATATTTTCTAATCAGTATATGAAATTTAGGATCAATAATCCCAAATTCTGTGCTTCAGGGGTATAGGCATCCTCATTGTTCATAGGGAATTGATTTTGGGATCCCCTGAGGATACAGAAATCTGCAGATACTCAAGTTCCATATATAAAATAATGTACTATTTGCAGAGAGCCTGAGCATTCTTCAATATGCTTTAAATTCTTGTGGGATTACTTAGAGTACCTAATACAATATAAGTAGTTTTTATGTTGTTTAGGGAATAAAGGCAAGGGGAAAAATCTGTGTATGTTCTGTATAGATACAGTCATTTTTCCTCAAACATTTTCAATTTTCAGTTGGTTAAATCTGTGAATGCAGAACTCATGGGTGTGGCAGGATGATCGTATTTGATAGCAATTTTACTAGTATTTTGAATATTTATGATGATTCATTTACTGAGGTGTCTTCCAGATATATTAATAGCATGTTAGGTGCTTTTGAGCAACCAGGTATAATTATTAGATTTTAATCCAATTGAGGAAATACAGCAGCACCTTGGTTTACAAACTTGATTCATTTCATGATTCTGGTTCCAAACCAAATCGGATGAGAACAGAATTGAATTCAGTGGTTAGGGTCAGTGTTGACCTTATGAGGCAGTTTGATTTGTTTCCCTTCCAGTTTGCCTCGCAACTAGAATCGTGGAGAGAATTGAATTTGTGAACCAACATACTGGTATAGTATAGGCATAAGATGCTAATATTTATGGAGGGAAAACCCACAGAGCAGTATATTGTTTATTTTTATGAGTTCTGTATTTTTGTCACTGTAATAAAATGTGTGAATTACTTTATAAAGATAATAGGTTTATTTTGGCTGATGGTTTAGGAGGGCACAGTCCATGACATTGTGTCCTTTGCTCTAAGTCTCTGGCGAGGTAGCACGTTATGTCAGAGTACTTGGCAGAGCAAAACCACTTGCCTCATCAGCCAGGAAGCAAAAGGGGAAGAGAAAGATGCCAGGGTCGTAGAATCCTTTTCAAGGGCCTGTTCTCAATGCCTCAGGACCTCCCACGAGGCTCACCCCTTAAAGGTTCCACTGTATCCTAACTTAAACACCATCCTGGTGACCAAGCCTTTAAGATGTGGACTTCTAGGGATGCTTATCTGAAATGTAGCAGGTCGTCAATACATAGCTGAAAGGATGCAGAAATAAATGGTTTTAAAGGCAGAGTTAGGTAAGTGAATGTTGTGTAGGCTATTTATACTATTTGTATGTAAGAATAATATTTTGTTTTGTTTTTTGAGACAGGGTCTCGCTATTTAGTTCAGGCTGGCTTTGAGCTTAGTATGTAGTCCAGGCTGGCCTTGAACTTGTGGTGATCCTCCTGCTTCAGCCTTGTTAGTGTTGGGTTTATAGGCATATATCGCTAAACCTGGCAAGAGTAACTTTAAAAATGTTTTTTTCCCTTAAGTTAGGCACAGAGGCACATGGTAGTTCCAGCTACTTGAGAAGCCAAGGATGGTGAATTGCTTGTGTTCAAGAGTTCAGTATCAGCCTGGACCATATAGCAAGCTCCTGTCTCAAAAAACAAACCCAAAAAAACAAAAACCTTACTCTGTTTTTCTATACTTAATAAAAATTAATTGTATAAATTTACATGTGATTATTTGAGTTAGTGAAGGAAGCCTATCATATTTGGCAATTCAGTTCATGGAGATTATGCCTAAGGAAATAAATATGAAGTATAAAATGCTTTCAAGCATTTCTTGTGTCATATTTAGTTGATGTTCATGAAAGTCTTTTGTAATTGTTAAAACAGTTCAAATTTTATTGAAAAGTTATTAGTAGTATCAAAACAGCTAAGTTCCAGATAATAGATTTAGAAAGAGGAATAGGTTCAATGTTTACCTTCAGTGTGTTCATTGTCTAATGGCAAATCAATCAGTAATCTGAACATTTCAGGAAAAGTTAATAATGGAAATATAGAAATACAAAGTAACATTAATAGAGGAGGGAAGAACAGCGGAATGCTGGCACATTGTCCAGTGAGGTTATTTTTTTTCTGACAGTTATACTTTGTAGTCACTTCATGCTGGGGATACAAGTATATTTTGGTTTCATTTAAGTATTAACCCATGTAGCTTCATTTATCTAAATTTATTTTGACGTCATTGTTTTCTTGGTAAGTAGGGCTAGATGAGATGTTTGCTTTTGTTTTTTAAAAAAATTGCTTTTAGTTATGACTTTTTTAAACAGTAAAGATAAATCTTATGTATTTATGTGGAAACTAATTGTGATATATTATTTTATATACATTAAAAAAAGTGTTATGGCCTGGGTGTGTGACTCAGTGGTAGAATACGTGGACAGCACATTTGAGACCTTGGATTCTGATCCCCAACACTAGACCAAGCAAACAATTATAAAAGGTTGTCACATGATAAAAAGAATGTGTAGAGGGTAGTCTTTTGTGTTTAAAAATACATTTCATGTTTTAAACATACATGTATGTTTAAATATGTTCAGAAAACTAAGGAAATGGAAAGCAGTTGTTTACTGGAAGGAGTTCTTGTGGTTGAGTGGTAGGAGATTTTCTTTTTAGTGTGTACTCTTTCACACAGGCTGCATTGTGTACCATTTTCTTATATTATTAAGAAAACAAATAATTATAAAGCGAAAATGACTACAATAAACAAATATTTACTTTCTTTTTACTAGGCATATTTGATGAGACCTTCTATAATATTTTTTGATGAAATAGATGGACTAGCTCCAGTTCGCTCTAGTAGACAAGACCAGATCCACAGGTAATTTTTTCTCGTCTGGCTATGTTGCTTTTTTTTTTCTCTTTGACTTAGTTTAGCATTAGCTCTTGGCTAACAGTTTTAAAATGTAACCTGTTTACTTGAGAAACACTTTTTTAAAAAAAAGAGAGAGAGAAACACTTCTTTCACTTAGCCCAGGGGTGTATAAGCCACATCCTTCAGTCCAAGTCCAGCCCTTGGCCTGTTTTTGTAAATGAACTTACGTGGGAACACAGCTATAGTGATTCTTAGGCATTGTCTATAGTTGCTTTTATGCTACAGTAGCAGATGTATGAATAGTTTTGATGGTGACATTGTATGGCTTGCAAAGCTTTAAAACACTTACTCTTTGGCCTTTTATGGAAAAATTGCCTAATTCCAAATTTGCATAATGATTCAGGATATATCTGTGCTAATATTTTGTTAATATTTGTTTCTCACTGGTATTCCTTGATGTTTTCGTGTGTGTATGTACCTGAATTTATCTACCATCAGATGGAGATTTTATTTTTATCTTCTGGCTATTACGATAATGCTGCTGTGACTTGGTATATGTGTTTCCGTGTGAACACGTAGTTTCCTTTCTGTTGGGTAAACCACTTAGACTATTTCATGTTCCTCTAATACGTGAAAATTTGAGTTGCTCCTCATGCTTGTTAACACTCAGTATTGTTATTGTCTTTAACTTTAGCCATTTTAGTGTGTGTATAGTAGTGGATTTAGTTTGCATTTTTCTGATGATGAATATTGAGCTTTTTGTTTGTGTATTACTCTTTCACTGTTTATACCTTTGTGAAATATCTGTTAAAGTGTTTTGCTTTTTTTAAAAATCAGATTGAATGTTTTATCGTACTACAGTTTCTTTTTGTGTCTTGAGACAAACTCTTCATTAGGTCTGTTTTTAAAAAATATATTTGTATCTAAAATATTACTAGGTTTTGTTTTGTTTTGTTTTGTTGTTTTTTTGAGACAGGTTCAGGCTGACCTATCACTCACTATGTTGCCCAAGCTGGCCTTGAATTCCTGGTAATCCTCCTGCATCAGCCTCCCAAGAGCTAGGATTACAGGAATGCACTACCACACCCTGCTTAAAATATTAAATACTGTATGTTTTGGCCTCATTTTTTTTTTTTTTCCCCTTGTGGTACTGGGGATCGATCCCAGGTAAGCACTCTACCACTTAGTTACATTTCTAGAGCTTTTTATTTTATAAGTCAGGTTCTTGCCTAGTTGCCCTTGCTGGCCTTTGACTTGTTTCCTACTGCTTCACTCTCCCAACTAATTGGGGTTACAGGCATGTGTCACTGCATCCAGCTAGTTTTAGCTCTTACATTGAAGTCAGTGATCCATTTTAATTAAATGTTTACATATCAATATGACATAGAATATGAGTTAATTTTTGTAGGTTGCTCAAGTTATGGACTGAAGTTCATTTTTTTTCATACAGGTATTTATTAGTTCTAGGACCATTTGTCAATTAGTTTACTAGATAAGAAGTGTGTGTGTATTCCTAGATTTGTTAGTTCATTGTTTTGATCTACAGGTCTGTTGTTACACCACTGCCTTGATTTTTGTAGTGTGTGTTTTTGTTTTTTATTTCTTGGGTTCAATTTTTTTAATGTTTGAAAAAGTATTTTATCGTCCATGTCCAGGAGAGATTGAGGTCACTATCGTGAACTATCATCACATGTAACTATTTTTATAACACCTGCCTTTGGTTGTGTTTCTGTGAGCTTGGTGTTACTTCTTCCTTATATGTGGGAGAATTCACTACTGAAATTTCTGTAGTTACTACAGGACTGTTCAAGATTTCGATTTATTCCCTTAATAATCCCTTATTATCTACAACTGTTTATCTTTTTACTGTCTCCATAATTTTACCTTTTCCAAAATTCAGTATAGTTTGGAATCAGGCAAATAACCATTTCGTTTTTTTTCTTTTTCTTTTTTCTTTTTCATTCAGCAACATGCATCTAAGGTCCTTCCCTATCTTTTCTTTGTCTGTCCTTTGAATTTGTTTCTTTTTTTAATATGGACGCTTAGAAATTGATTGAAACTTCTCTTTTTTTCTAATACAGATATTGCAACTTACAAATTTTTTTCTAAGCACTGCTTTAAATGTATCCCATAGCTTTTGATATGCTGTATATTCATTGTCATTAAGTTTAAAAAAATTTCTAAGTCTTCTCATCATTTCTTGACACTGATAATTTAGAAGTATGTTTAATGTGAAAATATTCTCATGAGCTCCCACCCTTGTCTGTCATAGTCCAGACTGCCCCTAGTTCAACTCAGCTCACGAAGGCCACCTGCACAGCTGCCTTGTATAGCCTGTAGTCACCCCAACCACATTTGGATCCAACAGCATACTGCCATAGTTGGGGAAACATCTACCATGTTCTGTGTCTCTGGCCTGACACTACCATTTCTGGTAGGGCCACATAGTATGCTCTACACCTTTATGATTCTGCTGTTCCACATGTGCTACATCCATACCCATTGGATACAACTGAAACCCCACAGAGACTATCCTGTGGTGTCCAACGGAACCAAAGCTGTTGTAGCTTACCAGACTGATACTTCGAAAGGTTTTCAGGAGAAAGCTGTTTAATATGAACGCCACCTTTAAAAGTGTTGAAAACACTATCTTTTGAATATTCAGATATCAGTCAGTACAAGGTCACAAAAAATATGAGAAACAAGGTAATACGACACTTTTAAAAGAATATAACTGTGAAAGAACATACTTCAAAATAAAAAGTATTGTTAATGCCTGATACAGAATTCTAAAAACATGTTTAAGAAAGCTGAATGAGTCAAGAGAATACATATTGCTAATTCAGTGAAATTAGGAAAACAGTTCATGCTATAAGAGAAATTCAGCAAAAAACACCCCAGAAATCCTGGAAATGAGTAACTCATTAATTCAGTTAAGAAAAAAAACAGTTAAAAGCTGCAACAGCAGCCGGGCGTGGTGGCTCACGCCTGTAATCCCAGCACTCGGGAGGCTGAGACAGGCGGATCATTGTGAGTTCAAGACTGGGTTACAAAGTGAGCTCAAGGCCACCCTGAACAGCATAGTGAGACCCTGTCTCAAAAACACCAGGGCTGGGGATCTAGCTCAGCAGTCTAAGCGCCTGCCCGGCAAGCGTAAAGTCGTGAGTTCAATCCCCGGTGCCACAAAAAAAAAAAAAAAAAAAAAAAGCTGTAACAGACTAGATTATGAAGACGAAAAGCATATTCTAGCTTTAAGAATTATCTTTTGAAATAATTCTAATCAAGCAAAAAGTAAGAATAGCATGAAAAATAAATCATCCCCTAAGATTGTCTTAATTATTACTGTTCTCATTGCTGAGACAAAGTACTTGACTCCCAAAGTTAAAGGAGAAAATGTTTATTTAGCTCACAGTTTGTAGAGATTTTAGTTTGTAGTCTTCTGGCTCCAAGGCAGAATGGCATGGCAGAGGAGCATCGCAGGGGAGAAACAGTTCAAGGCAGGTAGAAGGTAAAAGACAGTAAGGTAGCAAGTAGCAAGCTACAAGCAATAACAAGTGACCCTCAGAAAGAGGGTCTCTTATATTTTATCCACGCTGCCCACCTTTAGGGCTGGTAGTGCTCACACCCTTAATCATAGGATCACACTGTAAATGAATCCCAGCATCACATCTTTGATCCCAGTATCACACACCCTAGATCCAGCCACCTCCAAATAGCCCCTCCTATGACCACCTGAGGCTTTGGGCGGGGACATCCAGATATAAGCCATAAGTAAGACCTTTGGGGCAACAGTAAGTGAATAAATGTTGAGTGTGTGTGTGTGTGTGTGTGTGTGTGTGTGTGTGTGTGTGGTTTAACTGAGAGTAAGGAAAAGTGGAAAGACAGCGCAGAACTATTCAGTGAAATAATAGCTGAAAACTTTCCTAGTTTTGGGAAGAGTATGGACATCCAGGTAAACAAGACCCACAGGACCTCAAATAGACATGACCAGAAAGTATTCTCA